>LPNX010172461.1:0-21108 GCA_001517045.1 Pseudotsuga menziesii
TATCAAAATCTGATTAAACGTCTGGGTCACGGTCCATCAGCATCTTTACCTAATTATGCTCCCGCGAGTTTCAAACCTATGCTGTGTTGCTTTCACTGCATTGCCAAGAGGGTTGAATTTGATAGATTTTATGTACCTTTTTTCTGTTTTCCTGTACAACTTAATTAGAACGGTGAAAGGCACTAAGACAAACTAAAGGGAGATGGTTACTGCATTTTCAATTTGATTTTAATTGGGATTGGCATAACATAAAAAATGGCATGTCAAATCCTTAACCACAATGTAAACCACCTTTAGCTCTCGAGAATTTATAAAGGCACTGTTTCTGATCTGTTCCACGCGGGCCAAGTTAACCTAATTAGGTTTCATTGGATGATTTAACTCACTCTTATGTATTAAGCTTGTATACACATTTATAGAACCATACTCTATGCAAGTGCCTAATTGCTTGAGGACCTAGCAAAGCAGGAAGACTTTCACATCGGGATCGTGCGTGGGAATTCCCTCCCTATTGGTTGGATCGAATACAAGTAGACCCATCATTTATTTACTGACCGACTTGGCTTGGCTTTGGTGCTGGTCATTCAGGCTATTATTTGATCTTTTGGGTAAATAAAATAAGTATTGTATTTTGCTCTCGGCAATGGTACAATGGTACAGGGGCAATTGGGTGGGCGTTTATCACAACTATTCCAGGTTCAATTATCAGTGCATTTTTTAATGGATTTTTTTTTTAAAGTCTTTGAAACACCTTTGAGGATTTTTGAGCCCAGGGTTCAATTTTTCAGTGCATTTCATGGTTCTATTAGAAAAAGTCCCATTTTTAGTGCATTTCATAATTGTTGTTTTAGAAAAAAAAGTCACTGAAACAAGTCCAAGGAGTTTTGATCGATCCTCCTTTGGCATAAGTCCCATTTTCAGTGCATTTTATAATGGTTCTATTAGTTGTTACTTCACCAAGGAATTACTATATTTTACTGGAGTTTGAACTACATAAAGTGTATTACTTCACTAGAGAATTAATATATTTAATTTCTAAGTGTTGAAAGTTAATGTTTAAAACTGAGAGTACAACTTTTCTACTAGTAACGACTTTCATAAATTTGCAGGAAAAACGGCACCAGCTATTAAATGAGATACGAACACTATGTGAGGCACCACATGTGAATGGCTTCGTGGAGTTTCATGGGGCTTTTTACACTCCTGCATCTGGACAAATCAGCATTGCTTTGGAATATGTGGATGGAGGCTCACTTAGAGACATTGTTCAATCAAAGAAGCGCATTCCTGAGCTAATTCTTTCTGTTATCACACACAGAATTTTACATGTAAGATAATTTCGATTGTGGCTTCTGTGGCAAGGGAATTCTATTTTTGATTTAATCAACCTTGTGATGCTTCTTTGCTTATCTATTTCCATGAATGATGGAGAACAATTTGTTGTTGTATTTGTAGGGATTGAACTATTTACATCGCATTAGGCATCTGGTGCATAGAGACATAAATCCTGCTAATCTGCTTATAAATATGAATGGAGAGCCAAAAATTACAGATTTTGGCATTAGTGTTGGTTTGGAGAACACTGTTGCAATGGTATTTAGTTTGTTTCAATGTTTAAGATGATGTTTCACAAAAAACTATTCATGTATGATTACAGAACATAAATTTTAATATATAATGGGGATATCTGTGAGAGAAATTCAGTTTTGAGCTAAGGTAGTTAACTAGTCTGATAGAAAGTCTTATTCAATGAACTGTCAACGGAATGCATTTTTCAGCAATAGATTAACTACAAACACTTCATATGGGAAGAATGTTTACTGTTAACTGCGACTTGATTTTACCATGGTGGATGCAGTGTGGTAAATTTGTTGGTGCAGTCACATACATGTCACCAGAGAGAATCGGCAATGAATATTATTCATTCCCAACAGATATCTGGAGCCTAGGACTTTCCATTTTTGAATGTGGTACAGGAGAGTTCCCATACAATGCAAGCAAGGGTCCTGTGAATCTCATGCTACAGGTAAAGACTCACCATGGCATGAATTTGATTTATGTAATGAAACTTTACATGAAGTTGAGTTTTTCACTATAAAAACAGAGGCTTCTGTTAATTTGATCACAATTTCCATTTCTTTCCTCATTTTAAAGGATTTCCTTGGGCATTGGATATTGTTGTAGTAAAGAAGTACTGTTGTTCATAAAATAGATGGTCTTATTGGATTTTAAAGATATAATTACTTAGTTACTGTCTAGATACTTGAAAAATGAGGGCTTCACTAGAGAAGCAGAGACTCCTGTTAATTTGATCATAATTTCCATTCCTTTCCTCATTTTTCTAATTTTGCTTGGACATTGACTATTGCTACAGTGAAGAGGTACCATTGTCAATAAAATAGATGTTCTTATTATTGGACTTTAAAGATAGAATTATTTGGTTAGTCCAAAGTATACCAATCCACTATTTAACGTCTTGCATTGCCACTGATTTTGGTTCTACTTTTAAGAATTGCTTAACGAGATATACTTCGTCCCAAAGTTAACCTTTTGACATAGTTTAGGGAATAGTTCTGTGGTTTTGCAGGGGTCAGGCTTTATGTTTGAAGTGCTTCTTTTATTTCAACTCCTTGAAATTCTATTCTGCTTTATTTTGATCCATTTCTCTAGTGGGTAGATGACCTATCCCCTTCATGCTTTTTAACTAAATCACTTTGAGAATGATCATTTGTTTTTTTAGATTGGTGACCTAACCCCAAGGCTAGACTACTTCTTCCTAGGAAATCTGGTGTGAAAAGTAGGTAAATAAATTGATTTTACTGATAAATTATAGGTGTGAATGTTGGAAATTTCTTGGAATTCACACTTCAATGCTAAACAAAAATCCCACCTTCTTCCTAGAAGGTTTCCCAAATATTATCCCTAGGAATTTTTAAAATTAAAGTACCAAACAGCAACAGAAGTACGATACTTCACCTCAAAACAGACTTAACTTCCTGGCAATTCATGGGGGGAAGATACTAAACAGTCCTATGAGTTTTCAGCCCTCTAGGGAAACTTCTTATACCTAAACCATATCTGAAAAATCATCAAAACAATAGATACAACAGCAAACAAAATAGCAGGAGACGCTTGTACTATGTCTTCAATATTAGTGTCAAGTCCCTTAACAATTTCCTATGTTGCATAGGGACCTGGCGCCCCTAAAAGAGCCCTGTACCTTCATTGCGTCCTGGGGACTTGGGGACCCCTATGAAATGTTCCTAGTCTACTGGGTATTTCATCAGGGACTTGGGGACTTGCTGGCCATATCCAAAACGTCCCCAACAGATTTTGGGACTTCCAGGCAGAGTTTGGAGACATTCCAAGTCGATTTTAGAGATGTACGAGATAGATTTTGGAGATATTTCAGGCATGCATCTTCAGTTTGACAATGGACATTGATTATTCCACAATATGATCATTTATCCCATACATATTTTTCATATTATTTTGAATCTAAATATGAACCTATACAAGTTGTAACTCAAAATATGGGTGGTGTATGATGGATTTTGATTTGTGTTTCTGGTGATTTAACTATTGTCTTTTTAGACATCATTACAAGCAACAAAGCCTCTATGTCAACGAATTAAGAATTGCAACAACTCAAA
Organism: Pseudotsuga menziesii; assembly: GCA_001517045.1. Lineage (NCBI taxonomy): Eukaryota > Viridiplantae > Streptophyta > Pinopsida > Pinales > Pinaceae > Pseudotsuga > Pseudotsuga menziesii. Next base: position 3,654 of record LPNX010172461.1, read on the forward strand.
GGTTTGATCCTTCTAGGTATTGCTCTTGTTCTTCTCATTTTTAGGGTTATCTTAGCTTTTACGTATTGTACATAGGTGTCTAGAAGTTATTCAAGTCCAACTCTTACCCCATCCCAACATCAAGTACTGTGTAAACAATTGGATAGTGAAGACTTAGATTGGGTACTAAACATTTGAATAAATTTCTATTCAATATCGTTATTAATCTAAAATATGAATCTAATCTCTTTACAGAATGCAATCATGTATATCCCAAAGTGTTTTGTAGTGGTTTTCAACACAGGTGTAAAAATATGCAAAACCTGTTCAGAAGACAATGGTTTTTAACCCAATTCTCATAAACAAGAAATCTAAGGAAGAAGAGTTGTTATAGATTTGTTATGTAGATTGAAAATAGTTAAACTTAAGTTTCTAAAGCTAAACTGTATTTTGCTCATGTTCGAGTGCCAGTGATGGTCTCTCAACTTTTTTCTTATTTGCCTGAGCTTTTTTGGAACTAGCAAGTGTAGGGGATGTGCATAATTTTGTATAGTATAGAATATTGTTCTTACAAGCAACTACAAATGTTTATTATGAATTCTAACTTCTAAAATTATATATATATATATATATATATATATCAATGTTTTAAAACTTGGAACCAGGAGTTGAACCGGTCGAGGGTCATCTTAGACTGGAACCGGTAATGAACCAGAGCGGTTTGATTTCAATAAACCAGGCTATTAAATAATACAAAAAAAATTACAATTTGAATGACAAAAATTAAATTTAACACATTCCAAAATATGATTTGAAGCCATTAGATGATTAGAGACATAATATGCAAAGTCTACTCATGTATATATGGTATATAAACCATGTATGGATCATAAAATGGCACCAAGTGCACTACATAGAAGATAGTATCATAGTACATAGCAAAATCTCATAGCACATATCTCAGAGTCTGAAAGAAAATACAATATCAATGAGGCTCTATCATCAAAATAGCCTCTACAATCCAAATTCTTTTATCAATGATGAGTCATGAGTCATGACTCATGGCTAATCAATCATCAAACTCAACACCATTGCTGGAAATAGAATGCTCAACATCAACATCTGGCTCATACTCCTTGGAGGACTCCCCCTTAGGGACATCTATGACCCTAGTAGAAGTACAGGCTGCATGGCTAGGCCATCTAATGCTACTAGTACTAGTACCACCACTTCCTGCAATGTTTGGATCATCACATGTATCCCTTGTAGTTGGTACTAGTGGATCTGCATCCAAAGCATCCCACCTCAACTCATCTTCAACTTCAATTTCAAAATCAGATTCAAACTCTGCCGAATGAATCTCCACTACCCATTCTGAGTTTGGATCAATATCCTCCAACATAATGGGGACCTGTATCAGTTCTTTTGTTTAACAATTGGTTGCGTCTTAGCCGAAGTTTGCACTTCACGAAGATGAGATCATTTAACCATTTTTGTTCCAAACGGTTTCTCTTCTTCATGTGAATCCGCTCAAAGACAGACCAATTGTGCTCACACCCAAAAGCACTGCAAGGTTGAATAAGGATTCGAATTGCACACTTTTGCAATTGAGCACATTGTCTACCAAATGATTCCCACTAGCTTGCTGTAGAGACAAAGTTAGTTCAACAAATTAGATTGCAAATTGAACTTAAACAACTTAAAGGCTAAAGCTTAAACAATTGAACTTAAAGATTTAAAATTAAAGCTTAAACTAAAACAATTGAACTTGAACTTAATCAAACTTTTGATTCTTGGAAATTTGAAGTTGTTTACCTGGTTGGTCCTCATCTCTTGCCTTCTTTTGTAGGGTTTTTCCAAAGGTGCCTGTGGCTCGATTAAAAGAGATGATATATCTATGTATCTCCACCTGATCACTCTCATCAGGGACCATGCGCTCTAGGCACTCATACAAACCTTCTTTGACCTCCGCTTGTCAAGGTTTGTCTAAATTCACTATATCATCTGATGTTCACGTTTGCTGTTATACAAGAATTATTTGATTTATCAAGTCTTGTAATGTGAGGCATTTCTATTGGGTTTTAACTTATGTTCATCCTAAAGAGTAATACTTGTGGTAGGATGCAACTAGAGAAGAAATATCTGCAGAGGATCTAGGAGGTGCATCAGTGCATTGTAAGATCTCTAGAGTTTCTGATAATTATGCCAATGGTAATTTCTTCCCTTCCCATGCAATTTCTTGGATATGTAGAAAGAACGCATGACTTTTTGGTATATACACATGTTATAATAAATGCATATTGCGAAATGATTGGAGTCAAACGTCATATACTATATATGAGTTGGGTCTTATGCTGACTTTGCCATTGGTTAGAGATATTTCCTGCATATCTATGTTTCCATAAAGGATTTTCATGCAGATATATACCAAAATTAGTTTTTTGCCTTGAAGGCTCCAATTCAATAAAAAATGCATTTTGCAGCCCTTGTTGTTTCAGAGTGAGACTCACAACCATGTTTGCTTGAAAACAAGCATATGTTTATGTTTTCTATGCTAACCATTTCAAATAACCTAACAAAAAAAGGCATATATGTTAACATGTTTGACCATTGACTCTACAACCGAATGAGAGTCAATGTTGGCTAAAAATTTCAGCCTACCTACTGCAGGTATAGATGCTATTTTCAATTGCAAAAAGCTTCTCTCTACCACATCTTGGACTATGTCTGTACTAAGGGGGATGTAGGAAATATGATAGAGTAATACATCATAGTCCAATGTTGAAATCCCTTGGTTCTTGGCCCTCATAAATTTCACAACTGTTGGATTTAATTGTCTATACAACCGCCTGAATGGAAAGTGCATCTTTGAAATCCTTTGGACTTTCTTTCTTCTGTTGCTAGGCCATTGTCTGTTAATCAAATTTTCACGTTGAAACCATCATTGAGTACGGACATTTCTCTTTTAGACTCTAGTTTTGTTTTATGGAATTTTGAAGGATTTTGATATAGAGCACAAACACATTCGTTTCAAGAAGTTTCGTGTCAAGAATATTTGATGCTAGGTTCATTGGTTTGTTGGACAGTTGTCATTTTGTTTCAAAAATTTTGTAATCAGTTCAAAGACACTTGGTTTTGAAGGAAAATGTTCCATTTCTAACACAATCACATTATAAATCTTGCAGGACATGAGTTGTATGAGGAGCCCTTACCCTCTGGAGGATTTGTGACAGGAATAGGGCCAGTTAATAGACAGTTGTCTTTGTTTGTATCCAATGACCCTACTGTCAAAGGTGGGACTTATTATCCTATTACTGTTAAGAAGCATCTTCATGCACAAGAAATTGCTGCACATTGCAATCTACCTTGCATATATCTTGTTGACAGTGGTGGTGCTAATATTCCAAGACAAGCAGAAGTATTTCCTAACAGAGAGAATTTTGGAAGAATATTTTACAATGAGTCACTGATGTCAGCTGCAGGAATTCCACAGATTGCTTTGGTATTAGGTTCTTGCACTGCTGGAGGAGCTTATATTCCTGCAATGGTAGATGAAAGTGTTCTTGTCAAAGGAAATGGCACTATTTTTTTAGCTGGACCTCCTCTTGTCAAGGTTTGTCTAAATTCACTATATCATATGATGTTCACGTTTGTTGTTATACAAGAATTATATGATTTATCAAGTCTTGTAATGTGAGGCATTTCTATTGGGTTTTAGCTTATGTTCATCCTAAAGAGTAATACTTGTGGTAGGCTGCAACTGGAGAAGAAATATCTGTAGAGGATCTAGGAGGTGCACCAGTGCATTGTAAGATCTCTGGAGTTTCTGATCATTATGCCAATGGTAATTTCTTCCCTTCCCATGCAATTTCTTGGATATGTAAAAAGAACTCATGACTTTTTGGTATGTACACATGTTATAATAAATGCATATTGCAAAATGATTGTATTCAAACATCATATACTATATATGAGTTGGGTCTTATGCTGACTTTGCCATTGGTTAGAGATATTTCCTGCATATCTATGTATCCAGAAAGGATTTTCATGCGGATATATACCAAAATTATTTTTTTTCCTTGAAGGCTCCAATTCAATACAAAATGCATTTTGCATCCCTTCTTGTTTTAGAGTGAGACTCACAAACATGCTTGCTTGAAAACAAGCATATGTTTATGTTTTCTATGTTAACCATTTCAAATAACCTAACAAAAAAGGCATATATGTTAACATGTTTGATCATTGACTCTACAACTGAATGAGAGTCAATGTTGGCTAAAAATTTCAGCCTACCTACCGCAGATATAGACCCTATTTTCAACTGCAAAAAGCTTCTCTCTACCACATCTTGGACTATGTCTGTACTAAGGGGGATGTAGGAAATATGATTAGAGTAATACATCATAGTCCAATGATGGATTGGACTTATGTTAGTCATTGTATAGTATTAGGTACGAGGTAGTAATTTTGGGTTATCTATTTTAAAGAGTTGTTGTAGAGGTTTCTCACGTAGATAGATTATGATTGAGAACATAGGAGCGATTCATAAATAATAGGATCATAAACAAACTATTCTTGCCATGTACCCAATAACCTCTGCCCACTGTAAATCCTATGTGGTACCTTAATTCTACAGTAGAATTTGTCATCTGATACCAATATCATTTTTAATAGTTAAGTGTAGATACTAATAGAAAAAGGAAACTACGACAACCTTACTTATTTATTTTTCAATCTTATAACATGGATGAAGATCTACCATGCATACATCCATAATTATGATAATTTAATTTCACACACACACAAGTGACAATTTTGAAAATAATCAAATGCATAACAGAACTATAAAACATGGCATTTCAAGACATTCAGAACACTTATCTTTATGGAAATATTCCTGCAATTGGTTGCAAATTAAGGACATTCCTCCTAACCTTGGGGCAATCTATCACACTTAAATATTTTTATGGCAAAGGCCACATTCAAGTTGAGGCTATCATTCCACAATGGTGAAGATCCTAGGTTGTTTTGCTCAACCCATAACTCAGAAAAATCTTTGGTGTCAAAAAACTCTCTACTACTATCCCTATCAAACAACACACTCCCCCCTCACTGTGCACAACACTGGGAATGGGATCCACTTCTCTGCAAGCAGGTCCCTCAAGTTATCCCAATTCCTTTCAGTGCTTCAGCATTAGCCGACCAGGGAATCTCACTATTGGGACTTTAGGGATTCTCAACTATAGGCTAACTTTTCTCTTCTAACAAACCCAACAACCATTAGTATCAATTTCCTATGCAATTGCATCAACATGCATGAAAATATAGTTCATAAGGTAACTGTCCTTCCCCTTTTTCACCAATTTTGGTACCAACAAGAAATTATGGCTAAAATCCCCTCTAAGCTGAAATTGCAAAAATTATATTTGCATGTTGAGAAACCTCCATGCTATCTTCATGATTATCCCATGTTTCCCCCTTTTAATCCCCCAAGATTCCTTTTAATCCCCCAAGATTAGGTTGATAAACAATGATTAAATAAATCAACTCCCATACTCATGGTTTAGGGATTTTGGATAAATTCACTAACTAAGGTTTAAAATTAAGGCTAAGGACTTAAGTTAAACAACTTACTAAGGTACTCTCCCCTTAGCCCAATTTAAATTCCTTCACTTGTGGAATCATAGCCTTCCATCTATTTCTCATCCTCCTTTGTTTGTAGCCATCAGGGGTCATAATATCATAAGTCAATGTACATCATTAAATATCTTTGGCCCAGAAGTTTATATGAATGGCTCAGATGTTGGAGAAAATAGTATAATTTCAAACATATTGTCTTTGAATTTTGATTCAGATGATAGTATTAATTCTTGCACATGATCTAAGAACTAGGAATCAAAATCATCAAAGAATTATTAACAAATACTCATGAATTGGAAATTATTGGATACAAAATAGGTATCCTCTCTGTATATTTTATAAACAATAAAGGATTACAATTTCGATGCATAGTAATGGCTTAACTCCATGAAGAATTCAAATACCTAAGGGACAATTCGAATTCAGTGAGTGAGTCTAGCTTAACTGACTCTTTGCCATGCAATCTCACTCAGTTAACCACTTGACCAAAACATTAATTGACTCACCAAACCCTAACTGAAGTCGGAGTGCAATAAATGATTGAATCTCAACTGAAGGAGATCAAACACATGTCATACCAATCCAACCATCAAGTGCTAGTCCTGCATGACTCCAACGAACCCTGATGAAGTTAACTGAAGTTGAACTGACCATCAGAAGTTGGCAGAGGCGCCTTGTTGACTCCAGTTCATTAAATAATAATAAATAATCATTAAATAATCATTAAATAATATATTTAATGAATGGAGGTGACTTAACTGACTGTAACTGACTGGTTGAACTGATTGTAACCACCAGTTAGCAATTAGGTGCATTAATGTCACACAGATCACCCCTGGAGTGCTCCAGTTAGCCTCCTTGACTGTAGGAGAAGGCTAAGTTAGCCTCCTTGACTATAGGTAGGTGTGGGTGTGACTGTATAATGGCAATTAATGCTCCACTGATGTCAATTAAACTTAGGATAGTGGTTTAACTAGGCCAATTTGACCGAAAGAGTGTGTGTGATGGTAGATGTCTCCAACACCCCCCCCTTAAGCTATACTCAGGAAGAGTTAGAAAACATAGATGCATAAAATGATAGGGCCCTAGCAACAAAAACCATAGGTCATCCTGTACAATAAATTAACTACTTAATATAACCAAGGAAACGGGGAAAACCTCATGGGAAAAATACCCCACCTCAAACTAAGCAATAAATCAAGAATTGGTTCTTCTATGCAGAAGCATCCTGATACTGTGCATGTGAACCTCTGAATCCAAACTAAATGAATATGTCTAGAGGAATATTCCACTTTGGAAGAAGAAAAATGCACTCAACTGAATCAGAAATATAAACAGCTACACGGTGAAAACTGGACCCATGTAGAGCAACTGAAATCATCTGAAGAGAGAGCAAAGGTTCTTGAGGATTTGAACCATGTGTGGAACACTCAAGAAACTTATATGTTTCAGATTTGAACAGCAAACCATGAGTGGTAAAATCAGCCCCAAATCTTAGGAGCAAGTGTCCAAGCGGATGCAGAATGTCTTCCTCTTTACTAGTTCTGTGAGGAGATGAGCTTGTGACCAAAGGTAGAGAATCCCTGGGACTCAGGAGAGCGAATGCTTGAGCTCCATAATCTGATATATATTCTGAAATAACTAATGAATCAAAAAATAAAATATCAGAAACCTCACAAGAGGAAACTAACACCAAATCCCCATCAACAAAATTGAAGAAGAACTGCGGTACTTGATTTTTCACACCGGAATTGGTGAGAGCAGCTACAAGCATGGCTGAAATATCTTGAATTTTAAAATATGAAAAAAATAATATCAGATCAAAATTTAAATCATATCTAAATAAGTTCACAATAGATCCAAAACTATGAAATGAAATCAAATCCCCAGCAGCAGTTTTGTAGGAGACTTGCGGTACTTGTTTCTTCACACCGTTGATGAGAACAACTACAAGCAGTACTGAAGGTTTATGAACCTGAAATTTTGAACCAATAAATATCAGATCAGATACAAATAATATCATATCAGATCCAATAAGGTTCATATCAGATCCAAAATTATGGTCAACCGAGACGGTGGATGCACAGTTTTCTTCTTCTTCAAAATTCTGAATTTTGGTGCATGCAATCCTGCAAGAATTTGCTGGAAGATCTAGATCATGGGGAGCGAATTGATCACTCTTGTAATCTGATATTTTTTCCAAAATTTCCAAGTTATTACATATATTCACACCAGCAGCAACATTAGAGGGAGAAAAATCAAATTTCTCTTCACTTTCGGAAGCAATTACTGGTAACTTTTGCACAGAATTCAAAGGAAAATCACCGGTGAATGTTTGAATGGAAGTGCAGCAGTATTTTTCTTCAATATCAGAGATTCAAATGTATTCTTCTGTTTTAGCAATATGAGAAGATGAGATATCATATATCTCATGAACTTCCGGAGCATCAGGAGAAGGAGTCACTTCATGGATACTTTCTTCAATTCGAATTGAATGTGTAGAAGATTCTGCTTCATCTTCATCTTGAACAACTTCATCAGAGAGAGTAGAGGCCGAGACTTTTGAGTAAAGAACTCTTGTGGTGCTGGCTGTGATTTCCAAAGTACTATTATAATCCTCATTGTGCTTGCCAAAGGTTCTGTCCAATTTTGTCCAGAGATCGTTTGGGTATTCAGTAGAACCAAGATTAAGGTAGGACAAGCTATCATCAAGGGCCAGACATATTGTTCCAACAGCTCTATCATTGTCATTTATCCAGTCATTCTCATTCTTATAAGACTCTCTTCCAAGTCCAATAGACACCTCATAAATACCTCGTCTCTTCAGAAATGCAATCATCTTCAACTTCCATTCCGAATAGCTTGTGAATGGGGTGAGAAGAGGGATTGATGAGTCCATTCGAAGTTGTACCTGATAAAAACTGCAAATCAAAACAAAAGGGGCACCGTAAGGTCAGACAACCTGCACATTTAGGCTTTCATCACACCTAGCATAGTCAATCAAGCAAGCTTGATCAACAAGTTCTTTACTTGGGGTATTAAGTGGTAATCCTTGGCTTCTGGTGCAATGCTGGATTTTTGAGCTATTGCTCACTTTCCATGGAGAAATCTGTCAAAAATATTGTGCTTGAGATATTGATCTTCGTCCCACCGTATGCTCTAATACCATATTAATTCTTGCACATGATCTAGGAACTAGGAATCAAAATCATCAAAGAATTATTAACAAATACTCATGAATTGGAAATTATTGGATACAAAATAGGTATCCTCTCTGTATATTTTATAAAAAATAAAGGATTGCAATTTCCATGCATAGCAATGGCTTAAATCCATGAAGAATTCGAATACCTAAGGGACAATTTGAATTCAGTGAGTGAGTCTAGCTTAACTGACTCTTTGCCATGCAATCTCACTCAGTTAACCACTTGACCAAAACCCTAATTGACTCATCAAACCCTAACTGAAGTCGGAGTGCAATAAATGACTGAATCTCAACTGAAGGAGATCAAACACATGTCATAGCAATCCGACCATCAATTTCTAGTCCTGCATGACTCCAATGAACCCTGATGAAGTTAACTGAAGCTGAACTGACCATCAGAAGTTGGTGGAGGCACCTTGTTGACTCCAGTTCATTAAATAATAATAAATAATCATTAAATAATATATTTAATGAATGGAGGTGCCTTAACTGACTGTAACTGACTGGTTGAACTGATTGTAACCACCAGTTAGCAATTAGGTGCATTAATGTCACAGAGATCACCCCTGGAGTGCTCCAGTTAGCCTCCTTGACTGTAGGAGAAGGCTAAGTTAGCCTCCTTGACTATAGGTAGGCGTTGGTGTGACTGGATGATGGCAATTAATGCTCCACTGATGTCAATTAAACTTAGGATAGTGGTTTAACTAGGCCAATTTGACTGAAAGAGTGTGTGTGATGGTAGATGTCTCCAACAGATAGTGTATTAAATAGTCCTCACAATTTATCAAATTTGCTCCTTGTTGAGAATGATAAATGAAATGGGATGTCAAAGGAAATATCAAGTTCATGGAATTCTCAAAATAGTAAGCAGTTAAGATTTTTATTTGGAAGGTCAGAAGGTTATAGAGAAATATCAAGCCATTATTCCACTCCCAATTTAGCATCATCTAGGAAATTGCAGAGGGAGTGGGAAAATGGACAAGATGTTTTGGAAAGCACAAATGGACATGAACTATTGAATATTAATGGACTATCTAATAATGCTTCTGGCCCAAAGGTGCAAGGATTTCATAGTACTTCAGAGGGAAACAATTTTTTGGTTCCTTCAGAGGCCAAGGGTGAGTTTTGTCTTCTTTTGTTTTTGGATATTAGTAATTTTCTTTTAATAATTGTGTTTTACCTCTTGCTAATATGGCATTTACAGCTTTTGTTTCCTTTTATCCATCCATTTTAAGCCTTTGTATTTTTCCAAGTTTGTTATCTATGGATATAGACTTATTTTTATGGATCTAAATACAAGAGATAACCATTTTCAGATGAGCCTATCTTTTAGGATCTAACACTGCACAGTGGATGTCCCTAAGTTGTATCGAGACATTACCAATGTCATGTAGGATTGTCAGATATCCCTTGGCCATCTTGGGGACTTCTTAGCATCACTTTCCAAAATCGGTGCCTAAGAGAAAAGAAATATAAGGCCTTAGCGCTACACTCACTCACCAACACATTACCCCTTACTAAGAGACTATTCAAGTTCTAATTCATCCAATATTTATATTTTTTTCTTTAAATTAGCTAGGTCATACCCTCTCTTACTCTTACTGTCTGCTCTACCCTGCCTCTATCCTTCCTCAGAAACATACCCTATGTTATAATGCTGTACTAATGGTAGGTTTTGAACAATTCTTCATGAACCTTGAACTTTGTACTTGTAAATATAACTCCACACCAAAATACGAGACCCAGGTCTTAGTGAGGCTCTTATATTCCATTGAAGAAGCAACGCATCCCATGTGGGGAGTCAGAGTGGAAGGTGTAAAGATGCCATAGGTCCTGAAGGGAATTGGAACTTAAAACTAATTCATAATCAGATAATCAGGGCAGGGCACTTTCACATTCCACTCAAGCAGGATGGAAACATGCTTTATTACCCTTACGGAGAAATAATTTCTTGTAGGCAGTTCAAATGGGGAATATGAACCTCATCATGATTTTCTCTATCCTTTGCTTCATCATAAATGTGCATTTCATGGTCAAGTAAATTACTTCATTTTGAAAGTCATAAATCTTGATAAGAATATGCCTTTTATGCAACTATGCATTATAAGAACACTGTAGATTACCAGTCTCTCCAACCTTTTCAATAGGTATAGTCAATCTCAAAAGCTTACTAGAATCTAAATTTTAGTGTAGTCTTATTTTAGGTGACCATACATTCTAAGGAAAGTTGAGTTCTTATCAATGGTTATTTCTCTCTATCAAATGTTGTCCAATCATCATGGAAGCGATTTCAGATCCTGTACATTTCAACAAAGAGCTTATATATATTTTGTTATACCTAATAGTTTGCAAGTTTTTCAATTTTAATTCATGCTTAACCAATGGTCCTGCCTTTCAAATAACTGGTATCATCACCTAGAATCCAAATATACAACCCTTTAAAGGTTTCTCTAAATACGCAATGTTGTAGGAATAGGGTATTTCTCTTTATATTTGCAACATGACTCTTTAATTATTGAATCCACTATTAGGTGCCCTTATAGCCAATGAATATTGATTCACAAATCATAACTCTTCCATACAAAATGGTACCTTTGAAAGAGTAAATGATTCAATGCTAAATACTTGCAATACTTGTAATTCCCCAAGTCAAAATACTTGCAATTCTTTGAATTCTAGGTCTAGAGATCATTTTTGCAAGACATTACGGTGCATAGGGAGTCAAGTGTCTAATTTTGCAAATGATAATCGTCGAGTCTCCATTAGAAATAAGTTTTTGAATCTGCTTGGCTCTTAGAATATTTATCACTTGATTTAAAGCTAAAATAGGCTTCACAATAAAATAGGCTTCACAATAAGAGAATAAACCTTTTGCAGTTTGATCACAACCATAGATATGCTTATTATGGAACCTTCTCAAAGAAAAGGTGAATATAATTTGCATAATTTTATGTTTATTAATTATCAAAGCAACAGGTTATATTTTAATTTTGATAGCCCATGATGACGAACATCTGAAACTCCTTGAAGCTCATGGATTCTTAATATTGCAGTAGACAAGAGGGAAAGTTTTGTTTCTGACTCTTTGTTTTCGATGCAGTGATGGCATTGGGCTTCGAAATCCTTTCAGGAATGGCTCTTCTTTGGACTATGAGAATGATAGTGATGAAGAATTAGAAGAGGTACTCATCACTAAATCTCTTTGGTAAGAGTATTTGTATTATTTTTATTAGCTTTAGTTACAGGAAAAATTGTACATAGCTCTCAGGAATTAGTTTATCATAAATACTAGTTACTCATAAGTTGTAATAGTAATAATTATGTAGTTTGTAGATTGATATCTATCATAAAATTGTTTGAATACCATCATTGTCAAACAATAACAACTTCTTAAAGGGTGCTAGCTCAATGGTAGAGCGCCTGCCTAATTATAGGCAAGAGGTTGGTGGTTCGATTCCTCCATGCCCTATCATAAATTTGTGACTACAAAAACGACTAAATTCACATATATACGACTATTAGTAGCTAATTTCCCATATCTTAGTCGTATTTAGCTTAGTCATTAATATGTTAACATCTAGTAGTTTATTTAGTCATATATTTGGTTATTGATGGTTGTAATCAGTGACTAAATCAGCAACTAAATCAATGACTAACTTAGTCACTAAATCAATGACTAAATCATTAACTATCAATGAATAAAACAATGACTAAATCAATGACTATCAATGACTAAATCAATGACTAAATCATTGCCTATCAATGACTAAATCAATGACTACTAAGTCAAGCTATTAATGACTAGTGAAATACTACTAGCTATAAGATAGTGGAAATTTGCTACTATTAGTCACCGACTCAAAAATAGTCATTTATAGCCTGATTTTAGTCATTTTTTTAGTCATTAATTTCTCATTTTCTACTAGTGTAGTGAGACTGATCCCTTTCTATATAGCATATTACAGGGAGTCTATTGGATCTCTCTGAAGGAGGTAATATTGCATGGCATAGCACAAGGGTATTTCCTTTCTGAGTGTCACATGAGTTTCTAGTCATCTTCCTAGCTTCCAATTTGGAAGTAGGGACTGAATGTAGATACTAGTTACCCTGAATCTCAATCTCATAAACTGATAAAGATGGATCTGCGATACTAGTAGAAGCTGTAAAAGAAGTAGATGCAATGATTTTACCTTCCCTTGCAAGTGGCTACTGAGAGTGCACTGGTTCTGAAGGAGGCATGAAATGTGAGAAATCATATGCTTTTGAAGCATCATTAGCAGTACCCTTTGCTAGGATGCTCCCAGTAGAGATATCTCTGATCTCCACTGAGTCAGGACCAAACATCACTCACTTTGGAGATCCAATATGGGTCATCTGATAGATAGATAATAGGTTTGAAGCTAGGGAGGGAACAAATAGCACATCTTTGAACTTTCCATGTTCAATCTTGATATAGCCCTTTCCTTTTGTTTTTACTTTAGTTTTATTTCCCATTTGAATAATATGACCATTAAAGGACTGAAAAGAAGAGAATGAATCTCTGGATGTAGCCATATGGTTGGAAGCTCCAGAATCAATGAGGAGGACATGTGCTAATGTGCAGCAAGCCTTAAGTGCATGGCCTTTCCTTTAGTATTCTTCATATTCTTCTTCTTCAGAGTCATCCTTCCTTATGCTAGCAAGTACAAAAATGTTATTTTTCTTCAAAAGAAGAGCCATTTCATCAAGTTGTATTCTCATAGAGGAGCTCTCTTAATGAAAGCCCCTTCCACAGTAAGAGTAGAGGACCTTTCCTTTTCCATTCTTCTTGCTTCTCTTCGAACCTAAAGGCTCTTTTGACTTCTCTTTCTTCACAGGAGACTCATCTCTTTGCTTCCATTTTTCATTCGCTACCTTATCTCCTCTTGCAACCAGAGCTAGATCTTTGGAAGATCGAATGATCCCCATTTGGATCAATTTATCATTCTCAGAAATAAGAGATTGGACGAAGGCATTAAGAGTGGGCATCTTCCAATTAGGAGTAGTGAGCCTTACTGTTTGGAAGGTGGATACAAATACTAAGTAGTCTGCATTGAGATTTGTGAGAATGGCAAGGATGAGCTGATATTTATCATTCACCACTTTGCATTGCTTCAATTAATATATCAGGTTCTTGAACTTTATGAAGAATTTATTCAGTGATTCTAAGTTGGATGGATTAAGAGTCATCAGATCATTTTCTAGCTGATGGATCCTCATGTCTTATCATGCTTATCAAATAAGGAGGAAGGCTTGTTCCAAACGTCCTTGGGAGTCTTCAATCCTTGGAAGTGGAATCGAATATCTCTAGATACTGAGGAGAGAAAGTGTCCATGGGCTTCATCAAGCCTGTTCAAGTACTTTTCTTTGTCATTATATAAAGCTGGAACTACCTCTGTTTCTTCTAAGAGTCTGAAGAGCTGCTTGGTGCTGAGCATTACCACCATGTCTTCCTTCCACTGGTGATAGTTTAAGGGAGTGAGAGGCTCTACTGGATGAGCCATTTTTAATGCACTAAGAAGGACTGAGTTGCTGTAGCGAATGCAGTAAGAAAAGCTAATAACCTATCACATAATCAAAAACACAAAGTAAGGTCGACAGTATGCACTTTTGGAATTTCCTTCACACCCAGCATAGTTGATCAAGCAAGCTTGATCAACAATTTCCTAACTTGGGATATTAAGTGGTAAATTCTCTTCTTCTGGTGTAGTACTGGAAGGAGCAATTTCGTCAAAAAAATGATCTAGCTAGATATCTGAGGAGGAGAGGTGTATTTTCCACCGAGGCTCTGATACCATATTAAATTGAGCACATATATATGTGAACAAACACAAAACTCACAAAATAGATCACAAAATTTACTTAGCAATTGAAGAATGAAACAGTGCAAAAACGGCTTGCAGCTATGAATGCTTTCATTAATAAAAAAAAGTAATCAGATATTAATTACAATGAAGTACAATGGCTTTAATAGCCACATGAAATTTGAATACATGAGGAAATTCGAATTGATAGACTCTACTTAACTGTAGGTAACTAAGACCTTGTCTAAATCACTATCGGAGGACTCAATAGTTAACTGACCTTGTCTAAACCATAACTGGAGTTCATCGGAGTTCTAAAACACAAATCAAGTGTTACATTCTGTGTTAACTAAGGATAACTGACTGTGGTAGGTGAGAAATGTGCCCCTGCTGATTGCAGTCATGTAAACCTAGCACTAACTGAATGTAGAGGACTAGAACTGAATTTAACTGGTTCCTAACTTAGCTTGACTAGTCATCAACTAAACTAAACTGACCTTGGTTGGTTTCGGCACTCCTAGTGGCTCCTAAATTGTAGAGATTAGTCTAGGAGGCTCTTAAACTAATGAAATCAAGTGCAATTAGTGGAAGTAAGCCTCAATTAGTGTTCCCCACACTTTAGTAACTGAAACATGTGCCCCAATTAGGCCAAGTGGACCCAATGGTGCTAATGACTAAAAATAGGCTGGATGGACTCTCGATTTAAACATGACTCCTCATTTAGACATATGACCAAATTGGACAAGGGAGGATTAATAATCCTAAGACAAAGTAGTGATTATGACACGGGGTATTCACTTAGGGAAACCATGTCGTAGTGCCTTCGTTCATGGTATATTAAAGAATATCTCTAATTTCACTACATAATGATAATTACTTACACAAATCCTTTGGTTGAGCCCCCCTCCCAATACATATTTCCAATTAAAAAACCCCCACTTTCACAATATATTCCGTATGTTTATTAGAACCCCTTTTTATACCGCCCCCCAATACCCATAAATCCCTAATACCCTATTCCCCGCCCCCAATAC
Organism: Pseudotsuga menziesii; assembly: GCA_001517045.1. Lineage (NCBI taxonomy): Eukaryota > Viridiplantae > Streptophyta > Pinopsida > Pinales > Pinaceae > Pseudotsuga > Pseudotsuga menziesii. The sequence continues at coordinate 19,334 of LPNX010172461.1, forward strand.
CTACAATATATTGACATTGTTTTTCACAGTTAAAAACCCCCCTTTATGAATGAATGTGATAAAATATTCCTCAACAAGGTAAGATCCTCATGGATGATGATGACGATGACCATGATGACTAGTGTAGAGTTGTTGATGATGATGGTGACAAGGATGAGGAAGGTGACGATGGTAATGATAACGCCAATGATGATGATGGCAATGAAATTAATAATGACAATGATGGTGATGATCATAATGACATTGATGAGGCTGACAATGATGATGATGACAACAATAACAATGACGATGGCAATGATGATGATGATAACCACTTAGGGATTAGGGGTTATGGGGCTAAAAGGTTAATGCATTATGGATTATGGATTAGAGGGTTAAGGTTTAATTTCTTATGGGTTAGGAGCTAGGGGGTTTAGGGGTTAATGGATTAGGGGTACATGATTTACAAATGAGGGGTTAGGGCTTCGGGAGTTATTGTTTAGTGGGTTATGGATTATATATTAAGGGTTTCAAGGTTTAAGGGTCAAGGAATTATGGATTAGTGGTTGAGGGGTTAGGGTTTAAGAGGTTACCAAGTAGGGAATCAAGGGTTACAGGGTTACAGGGCAATAAATCACTGTGACGTGCATTAGATCTACCATCCCTTCAAGCAAACGATGCTCTATTTTAAGCACAAATCATTATTAAATTTAATCGATGAACGTAAGGGAAAACTTCCATTCCTGTTAGTAGCATAAATTTACAATCTTCCGTCAAGAGTATATTACTCCTCCTAATACCATTAGCGTTTTAAGTGGAGCAATATGAATTCATCTTTAAGACTCCCTTTAAACAATTCAAAATCATTGAGGTGATTATGTATTTCTTGATTCATACTTCTAAGCAATAAATTGATGAACAAGACTGTAGAACAATGTTAATAGAATACAAGATCATATCACAATAATAACACAGACACAACGATAACAGAGAGAGACACCCAATATACGTGGTTCACCCAATACTTGGGTTACGTCCACCAAATGGTCACATCCCGTGACATTATTCATTAAAAGAGTTACAATCCGCAACATCAATGTTGCCATATTTTCTGTTTCTCTTGGTACACTTTCTCACCAAGAGTATTTCAACTATTCCATACTAATATTTAGCAGCCACCCGAATTTTAACAAGTTCTTTCAAATATCCTGAAGATACTAGCTATGAACCCATCCTGACTCCAATACAAATGTATACAATTTCATTACTGGATTCATGAAAAAGAAACAAACGCAGAGGGTTATGATTTACATTTACGGTAGGTATATTTTCACGTCCCACCGGCTATGATCGAAGCCATATTTTTCACCCATTGTATTTACTAAAACTCAGGCGAAATAAATACAGCAAGTATAGAGTATATATATATATATATATATATGTTTACTGATTCAACATATACGATGTGAGCCTTATTTCCACCCACTGGTTTTTACTTTATTCAGATCTAAAGGTAAAGGCAAGGAGTTGGGTAAAAATGGGTAATACCAGAACGAGAGTTCCCAACATAAGGAAGGGCAGATATGCTTTTTGAAATTGAAATGCCACACGGCTCTATTTTTGTTACCCAGCTTTTGATATTTTTATTCTCCCGGACCACATCTGAACTGGTTGTTCAACCTGGTTACTAATTGAGGAGCCATTCATTATCGATTGTTGGATCGCATTGCGTAGCACAGATTATAATTGAATTGCCCTTAGCACTATTAGTCTTTGTACTTATACACACAGATGTA
>LPNX010172461.1:21372-214964 GCA_001517045.1 Pseudotsuga menziesii
TCAGATCCGTTGGTCATAGGTTGGGAACTAGCCGTAGATGTAAGGATGATCAAAAGGCTGAACACAGGAATAAAATCACATACAGATTTCAGATCTGTTGGATTTTCTACTAATTAGACCGATTCGGATCACCACTTGGTAATGGCTAATCCCCATCATAGGTGGGCAAGACACCCATCAAAAATCTTAAACAAACAAAAGAAATAGTCCAGACTATCTAAATCGCGTGTAGATATACATAGTATTCTAGCTCCCAGCGGGTTCAGATCTGAGTAGTAACAACACCTAAAGGTATTAAAAATATTGGAAGTATGCGAGCATGAAGTTTGTAGATCAGAGCTTTAAGGTCAGTTTAGGTATTGTAAAACCATGCAGGCCTAAGATCGATCTAGACTCTACCTTCGTGATTCTAAGCATAGGCAAAAGTCTTGCCCAACCATGATCCAGATATAAATCTGATACTCTGAATACTCATATAAAATAACAAAATACCCAAAAATTGTTTCGATCGATCTTACTTACCTGAAAATTCGTATTAAATCATTCCAATGCCAAAATGGATTTGTAGCACCTCAAATCCTGCACCATTTGGCTCTAGTGTGAAAGAGGAGATCCGATCTGAAGGTGTAACACAACAATGATCACCCGGTTCAAGTATTGGGTCTCGCCCTTCCCCTTACTTGCCATCAAGGAGATACAATCTGAATGTGTAACCAAACAACGATCGCCTGGTTTGAGTATTGGATCCCTTGCTTCCCCTTATTCTCCTTCATTGTTTTTTAGTATTATAGCGAACATTTTTTTTTTCCAAACCCTTCCCGATCTACTCATCGAATAGGAGCTCTCATCTGGGTCGTGGTTTCAAACCTTTTCTTTTCCCCCTCCAAAGAAACAACACGCAGAGTGCTTTCCTCTCAAGAATGGAGAGAGTCCCCCCCTTCACCTCGTGTCCCATGACTTAATAAAACAGCCTCAAAGGAAATGACTATCCTACATGTTTCCCAGAGTTCCCTCAAATTCAGGTAGTAATGCTGTCGTTACCTTTTAATGAGGTCGGCCTTTCCAAATATTTCATAATCCCCAAGACCACAGGAAGCATGCAACCGCATAAAATACCAGAATGCTGAAAATGTTGGAATTGAATTGAATACCCACACCGGGGCAGTGCAATCAATTCGTCTGTCATATGGCAGAGCAGAGAAATCAAATTTCCTCTCATATGGCTGAGCAGAGCAATTAACATTGTTGCTGAAATGCTAGAAATTGCAGAATGCCGAAATGCTTGCTTCCATTGGTGTAATAGATATTAACGTTGTAGTTATTTACTTGGGTTTTCTCCTTATATTTCGTTGTTGAGTAATTAACGACAACCATTCATTTTTCTTGTTTACCAAAGACCTTTTTCTTTGTCGGTTCTAAATTCACAATTAATTCTTCAGCACCATTATGAAACGCGCTATAATGGCGTACAAGAATTTTTCTTATTATACCTACCCACATAGGCGTTTCCCATCAGCTTTTAATAAATAGGTATATAAAAGAAATGATATGCTAAACAAGCACAGCGTGAGTCTAAATGAATTATCCTAAGTCTTAAAGCATGGTATATCGCCATTTGTAGGCAAAGTATGCTCATATAGATATAATATACATGCATAACATAATGCTATATATTCTTCATATATACTTATATATATGAAGATCGTTTCTTTACTTATAATGCTCATATATATATAGATATAATATGCATGCATAACATAATGCTGTATATCCTTTATATACCCTTTTACCTGAAGTTGATTAAGTCACTTGGTGGTTTTCCCTTTCTTTCTTTTTTTCATTTCATTAAACTTTTTAACTAATCGGCCTTTTTGTGTCGAAGTCAAAAAAGGAGGTAAACCTCCTCCTTCACAGCTCAAACTTCCATCTAGCTAAGGGCTAGGCTAGGGTAGTTTAATTTGGGCTGATTATGGCAATAAATAGGAGATCCCTAATCTTACTCCTTTGCCTTCGCAGGCTCAATTTTCCCATCGTTAAACTGCGAACAGACCCTAAGCCTACAACTTGGATCTTTGACTATATTGATTTTATCATTTTTCTTCTGGCAGGGCCTTGGCCTTGAGCTCCTCACCAGAAGAATGAGTACATCGTATATTCAGAAACCCGAATTTCTTGGGGTGTATAAGAGGAACATTATAGCCCTTCAAAGGGAAGAGATGAAGTTTACAGGTGCTCTCCTTCGAGACGCTGCATCTATAGTTGAATGGTGGGCATCCATTATGGGAGAACGAGCAACAAGGAAACACTTAGTGAGAAGAATATTCTAGACGGTGACAAATGTGGATGGATCACAAACACATCGGGTGAACATAGTGCATGGAACTCGATAGCTTCATTCAATTAGAAGCTTAGACAACTCGACCCTACAAATTTGGACAAGATTGAAGTCTTTCTTTTGTAGTTCCTATAGAATCAGTGAATGGGATTATTGTGAGTATATGGATACCGTTGATAGATGGGATCGAGTGACACTTGGGACCAATTTGAACAGGGTTAATGAAATAGACCATTTGGAAGATGATCAGACACATATTTCTACAGACTATGATCACATATCGGATCTCATACAAGCAGGTACATTAGTAGTACCTAAATTAGAAAATGAATTTATGTATTGTTTGCTCGACCTATGTAGAATTTAATTTATGTAGAAATTATAAATTCAACACCTTATTTACAAAATGTATTGTTAACTCGACCTATTTCCTTTCACAGGTCAGATATATGCACTGGTTGCCCCAAAAAAATAATGAATGGGGTTCTGACTATTGGTTGGCATATTTCTTAGATGGGAAAAAAACCATTCTTGAACTTGTTATAGATTATGAAAATATTGAATTCCCAACCAGCTCAATGGTTATAAAAGGGGAGTACTTAACACTTGCAGCACAACAGAAAAGGAAGGGTGGGTATGCATATCAGGATTATAGAACAGGAGCTATTGTATACCACTTCACCAATCTAGTAGTTGGTATAAACATCAAGCTGCATACACTTGGTCACAAAAGTAGGTCACATGTACGATACTTGCTACCTCATATAGAGCACGAAAGATTGATGGACACCATTGGCACTAGAGATGATCTGGATGGCCTACTTGTATGAGTGCATTATTAGGTGCGTTAACCTTTAAAGTGAATTATGAAGTACAATTTCAATTATTTAGCCTTACTTTATTCCCAATGTAATAAACATGTGATTGACCGATACCATTTATAGACATAATATTATTCAGAGGATAGTGGACACTATAAACATGATCGTACAACCTCGGGTGATTTATCTATAAATCATGTTTGCACATTTTCATTGTGTTCTTTTTTTTTTCTTATGATGTTACTAATGTCTAGCCTTTCGTGTGCCTAGTATACAAACACCATATACAGCGAATTGGAGGCACTAATGATGGTGTCTTTAGACACCAACAAATATAGTTCAGAAAATAACAAGCTCTCAAGTTGTTGAAATTTACATTTCTTGATGTTTTTATTTTAATATCAATTTAATTACATTTCCATGTACAAATGAGAAACCAACTAGGATTTCATGAAAACCACTTTTCATGCTATCACTAGGGTTGACAAGTTATGAGATGGAACTAGGGTTTAGTGACCAATTTACAAGTTAAGAGAGAGAACTAGAAACCCATGGACATATAGAAATCGGAAATCAACTAGGCTTTCATGAACACCAATTTGCATGCTATCACTAGGGTTGACAAATAATGAGATGGAACTAGGGTTTAGTGATCACTTTACAAGTTAAGAGAGGGAACTAGAAACACATGGACATGTACAAATCAGAAACCAACTAGACTTTCATGAACACCAATTTGCAAGCTATCATTGGGGTTCAAAAATAATGAGATGGAACTAGGGTTTAGTGAGCAATTTACAAGTTAAGAGAGGGAACTAGAAACACATGGCCATGTACAAATCGGAAACCAACTAGGCTTTCATGAACAACAATTTGCATGCTATCACTAGGGTTGACAAGGTATGAGATGGAACTAGGGTTTAGTGAGCAATTTACAAGTTAAGGGAGGGAACTAGAAACACATGGCCATGTACTAATAGGAAACCAACTAGGCTTTCATGAACACCAATTTGCATGCTATCAATAGGCTTGACAAGGTATGAGATGGAACTAGGGTTTAGTGTGCAATTTACAAGTTAAGAGAGGGAAATAGAAACACATGGCCATGTACAAATCGAAAACCAACTAGGATTTCATGAACACCAATTTGCATGTTATCACTAGGGTTGACAAATAATGAGATGGAACTACGTTTTAGTGAGCTCTTTACAAGTTATGAGACAGAACTAGACAAACATGCCCATGAACAAATCGGAAACTAACTAGGCTTTCATAAACACCAATTTGCATGCTATCACTAAGGTTGACAAATAATGAGATGGAACTAGGGTTTAGTGAGAAATTTACAAGTTAAGAGAGGGAACTAGAAACACATGGCCATGTACATATCGAAAACCAACTAGGCTTTCATGAACACCAATTTGCATGCTATCACTAGGGTTGACAAATAATGAGATGGAACTAGGGTTTAGTGAGCAATTTACAAGTTAATAGAGGGAACCAAAAATTGGAAACCAGCTAGGGTTGACAAATAATGAGATGGAACTAGGGTTTAGTGAGCAATTTACAATTTAAAAGAGGAAACTAGAAACACATGGACATGTACAAATTGGAAACCAACTAGGGTTTCCTGAACACCAATTTGCATGCTATCACTAGGGTTGACAAGTTATGAGATGGAACTATGATTTAATGACCTCTTTACAAGTTATGAGATGGAACTAGAAACACATGGATGTATGTACATATTGAAAACCAACTAGGGTTTGTAGGCTATGATGTTATTATTGTAGTGTATTGTAGGGTATGATGTATGTTAGTATTGTATGATGTTAGTATCATAGGGTATTGTAGGGTATGATATGGTATATTACACATGCATGCATGACTTAGTGTTATGATGTTAGTGTATGGTATGTTAGTATGGTATGATGCTAGTATCATAGGGTATTGTAGGGTATGTTATTGTATATTATTATGGTATGATGTTAGTATCATAGGGAATTGTAGGGTATGATATGGTTTATATTACACATCCATGCATGACTTAGTGTTATGATTGTTAGTGTATGTAATTTAGTTAGTGTATGGTATGGTTATGATGTTAAAAAGTTGAGGATAGCCATAATATTAAAAAGTTGATGAGTCATAAATTCTTCCTTTATGTATTGGAAATTCATAAGTAATCACACATGTGAACCACACATATCATTATATCACATAGGTGACCCACACATATCATGTTCCAAGATCAAGTCAGCCATATATGTATAAATTTGAACCTTGCTTTATATTATATATGTATAGAAATAATGTTACAAAAATTGGCATGCCACATGGCCACAATACAAAATAGTGGATCAAAAAGTACATCTATGTGTATATGAACAAAAAGTTACATCTATGTATCCCCCCTATACATTTATTCTAGTTATCCCCCCTTTCGCTGCCAATGCCAATGTCTTTGTAGAAGTCTAGCTTTCTTTTTCGACTGCTCACTAGTGATCCCCATCGCTGGACAAGAGGGATAGGTCACATTAGTGGAGACTGCAGAAAAACCAATTTCATTAGAGGAAATTTCAACTCAAAATGGGCCTTTTAACTTTTATTCAAATTCCATGTCATCATGTGTTAGCCAATGAAATTGCTTTAAATTTGAAATAACGTATAGGTCTTAAACATTTTTTTAATATAAATTTGGGGATAGGTATCATAAAAAAAAACTACTTTTTTTGTTTGTATTTTTGACATATCTCCATGTGTTTTTACTCAAATTTCGATCGGGAGAGCTTGTTGGATGCGAAATTAAATTCTGCATCCAACGAGTACCCACTCGGCATACTTTTGACGGACCTCGCTACCCCAAAAACAAGAAATACCTGAAAAAATGGAATGATGATGTCATCATTCCATTTTTTTAGGTATTTCTTGTTTTTGGGGTAGCGGGGTCCGTCAAAAGTATGCCGAGTGGGTAATCGTTGGATGCGAAATTTAATTTCGCATCCAATGAGCTCTCCCGATCGAAATTTGAGTAAAAACACAGGGAGATATGTCAAAAATACAAACAAAAAGTTTTTTTTTATTTTCTTCCTCCAAAATTAATAAATATTATTTTACTATTTTAACTATTATTTTATTAGTTCATTTTAGGAGACCCATTTTGAGTTGAAATTTCCTCTAATGTTTTAAGTTAGTTTACCAACCTTTAAAAATTATATGTACATTTTTTCAAATTCCAAAACCAAAATAACATTTTTACTTACTGTATGTGAGTAAGTAATGGTGGGTCGTGGTGCCTCACTAATAGCGACATTGATTGGGTTCTCTTTAAGCACCACTTGCTCACTATCAAGCTGCATAAAAATATATATATGCCAATTTCAACAAATATAAATGTACATTGGGAGGAAGAGGTGGGTCACTAATTTGGGTCTCTTCAAGCACCAAATCAGAGAAAACGATACATAAACGTACAAAGAAAGCGATACATAAATGTACCTACTGGCTCGTCATAGGTGGGTCACTGATTTGGTTCTCTTCGCACACTGGTACCTCACTAGAAGCCTGTATAAAGTAACACTGTATGTCAATTTCACATAAAATAGTGAATCAGAGACATACATACTACATGGAATGAAAATGATGTTTCCAAAGAAAGCGAAACATACATGTACCTGGATGGGGGGAAGAGGTGGGTTGACAAAAAACTCGCTTTGGTTCTCTTCAAGCACCACTGTCTCAACAGATTCCTGCATAAAGTAACATATGTCAAAGTGATACATAAACCTACAAAAATGTACAAAGAGAAAGCACCAAATCAGGGAAAGCCATACATAAATGTACAAATAAAGCAATACATAAACTTACGTGTTTCCTTGTCAGAGGAGGTGTGTAGCTAGTGGATCGATTAACTAGCAACAAGATAAAAGGAATTCTACTTGTACTAGTGAAGAAGCTCGCTTTTTGGACATATTCATAAAAATCATGTTCCTATGTACAAAAGGCTAAAGATACAATTAGACAATTTCAAAAAATTAAAAAAGTACATGTTGAATCATTAAAATCACAATTAAAAGAAAGCGATACAAAAACGTACCTGCTGGCTCATGATAGGTGGGTCATCAATCTCGTGCTCCTCAAGCACTATTGCCTCAATAGAAGTTTACATAAAATAACATATGTCAAATTCAGATAATAAAAAGAATCTTAGACATATATACTAAATGGACGAAAAATGATGTTTTCAAAGAAAGCGAAACATACATGTACCTGGTAGGGGGGAAGAGGTGGGTCAACAACAACCTCGCGTTGGTGATCTTCAAGCACTAATGGATCAATGGTTTCTTGCATAACGTAACATATGTCAATGTCAGATAATACAAAGAAAATGAGACATATACAAGATGGACGAAAAATGATTTTTCCAAAGAAAGCGAAACATAATTAAAAGCATATTTAAAATAATACCTATGTTTGGGAATCTACCTCTGTATGAGAGGGACTAGGCTAAGATTCAATGTACTCATCCTGATCACCATGCATAAAAAATGTTGTATCAAAATTAGGATGTATTGAATGTTACAATCTCTACTATAAATATGTAAATAAAGTTGACAAATTAACAAGTATAGTTCTTACCCATAATGGTGAAGAACTAAAACCATATGCAATATTGACAGCCCCATCAATGTTCTCAACATTGATTGGTGGACTATGCGACTCTGGTGTGCCATGGGACACTAGTTGTATATTTGTTCACATAATTTGTTAGATAATTAAATAGAAATAAATTGCAAGACAATTGAAAATTGTGATATGAAACAAAATATAATATGAAAATAATGAGTTTTACCTACAAATTGAAGTAATCCATTGTCCGAGAAGTCTAAAGCAGGGCCATAGCATATGCCTCGAGACGATTTGCAAGAGTGTGGAGTAACATGATTCTCTAAACACTCTACATCTCCTGTGTGATCTGTAGATGGGCTGGCCTTAGAAGTGCCAACCCCTTGGCCTACATTTCCTTGGACATCAGTCACATGCTGAAGCAATGTATCTCCCAAGTCAAATAATGGCTCTTGTGTATCCTCAATCATAGGACCCGCATGAGGATATAGTCGAGGGGGTTTTGGTGTGCATGGAGGGCATCGTACACGGTTAAGATCCATCCTAGCCCCTTACGTATCTTGGGGCATACCATGACCAACACCCTGGAATCCTAAAATATCAAAATAGTTTACATGTTTCCCTAGGATGAATTGTCCATACAACTTCCTAAGGAAATAAAATGGGATGTACCTATTTCTATGAGGGACTTCATCGAAGACCATATACCAGTGATCCATCCAATTGGCCTTTATATTTGGTTCAATGCACCAGTCTATGGGAATGTGTGCTCGACTGGTTGGTGGAACCAATTCGGCGCTAGGGTCCCAAAATAATGAAAATAATTGGTGTTTTTTAATCTTTAAGTCTCTGATGTCTTTATAACTCAATCCATCAGAGCAGTATTTCGTCCGAGATTCTCTATACGAGCTATTGTTGTATAGAGCTCCTTGGGCATTGGAAATTGTGTTTGTTATTGTGTCCAATGCATCAGCTAAGGACTATCTCAAATGATCCCCCCCTCTAATAGATGAGCTAAGGTGCCTCAATGATGCCAAACACACAAGAATCTGTGAGTTTTGATCTTGTTCCCCTTCTGGGTTTGGGTTTGGGTTCATGTTTGGGTTAGGTTCTGGGTTATTAGAGGGTTTGTTTTCCACATTATCTTGCTCATTTTTGTTATCTATTAAGATTTAAACAAAAAAATACAAGTTATTTTAATTTATCATTCTTTGATTTCATTCAATTTTTTTTATTAAATTTGTTTTAAACAATTATAAAAACTATGAAATGAAGAAAAAGAATAAAGAATTGAAAACTAATTGAAATGAATAAGAGAAGTTACCTGCCATTGGAGCCAATCCACCTCCAACTCGACCTCCAACTCGACCTCCAAAAGGTGAAACACAAATCACCTCTATGTTTTTTCACCAACGCGGTTTATCGCTCTCCCAATGCTTCACTGTGCAAATGATATTTGAGGACTGCGACCTGAGTTTTTTTTTTTTTTTTAGTTTTCAATATCGCATATGCGATCTATCGCACTTGCGATATTTAACTTTTACAAAATGCATATGCGATATATTGCATATGTGATACTTCCTTATGAACCTTAGCCTTGTGTTTGGGCTCGGGTTATTCCAAACATACCATCAATAATGCATCTGGATTCTTGATTTACACTTCGGAAGTGAATTTCTGATTTCTTAAGTGGCACTAAAAACTAGAACCAACTTTGTGTGAGCGCCCTAGACAAATTTTGATTCCATAGCTTGGATAGTTGCACTTTTATGTTAATTGATTTTCTAATCAATAATTAAAATTTTATAATTAAAAAAAGTTGTAATTGCATACCTAATTAAATGTCACAAATAAGTAATATGTTATGTGTTACTCGAAGCCCCTTATCTATGCAGTAATTAAGAGTTAAATCTATGCATAGTTTCTATTTGTTTTGTAAAAGATATTAATATTAATATTATTAATCATTATTGATCTCTATTAAATATTAGAATTTTAATTTTATAATGAATTTCTTTATTAACTCTTAAAATTTTATTTTCACTATTAATCTCTTTCAAATATTAAAATTTTAATTTTATAATTTTTTTTTATTAAATCTTAAAAAATCGAAAAGGATTTGAATCAAATTTTTTGTCTAAATTTAAATTAAAACGTCAAAAAAATAGGAAACAAAATAATTAAAACACATTCTCTTTTGAAAAGAAAATTACAAAACATTTTAGTAAGTTATATAAAAAATTAATTATTTTAATAAAAATTAATTATTTTCTATATTAGTAAGAACATATTTATATTTAATGTGTTTTAGTTGAAGATTATGTTTATAAATAAATAAACAAAATATGCCCTTAAGGTGTAGAATAGACACTAAATGGGTGTACTCTTAAGGCACTCCTTGGGAAAGGTCACCATTTGAAAACTTTATGGGTTTTACTTATAATATATATATATATATATATATATATATATGATGATGATGATGATGATGATGATGATGATGGTTAATGTCAGCTAAGACCAAACTTTGGTCTATCAGACCTAAACAAACCAATTAATTAGTTTGTTTTAAAATTGTATTCCTATGCTCAAAGAGCTTGGTGAGAAGCGTACCGATATCACTATAATTTTGATAATTAAAATGCTAGGAAAATAGGTGTTGCAACAAAGATTATGAAACCGAGATCTAATGTGGGTGTACATAGGGCACTTTAAGAGGAAGTGATTTTCATCTTCAATGTTCCTATTCTGAGAGAGATGTCATATCCTTTCCACCCATGGTGTTTTAGGAACTCTCCATCGACTTGTTTCACTATGGAGTTCATGAGAGTTCATTCTTATCTTGGCTATATTAGTTTTGTTTTGGAATCGGTAAAAGAGAGAGATACTTTTGGTCTTCTAAAGTAGGGTTGATGATGTCCTTATGATATCTTAATTTTCTTTTAGACTCCAAATCTTTCTCACACCACAATTTCTCTTGAAACTTAGAATTAACAATATTTTTAATTTTATTAATATTTTGCAATGCAATATTTTAGTTGAGCTTGTGATGAATATCAATTCCTAGGTATTTGTAAGAACACATTTCCTCCAAGTTTGTATTATCATATACAATTTACCGTAAGTTTCCTTCTTGGATTTGATAATCATAGCTTTTGTTTTGTCACTGTTGACAGTCATACCCATGGTAGAGAAGAAATCCTTCTGATGTTGTAGTTGCTTATAAGGATTAGATGGACACCTTGCAAGAAGAACAATACCGTCAACATAGAGAAGGATGACAACCTGCTTCTTCTAAACAACTTTCTAGCATATTGATGTAAATGCCAAAAAGGGTAGGGGAGAGGAGGAAACCTTGTTTAACTCCGATATTACACTTAATATCTCTCGACCACCCCTGGTTGCTTTTGAACTTAGTTATTACATTCTCGTATAACTTTCTTGCGGCAGCTCTCAACTCGAAAGGAACCTTTAGCTCTTCTAATCTATTCCATAGGTTATTTCTAGGTACCATATCGAAAGCCTTTCTAAAGTCCACAAAGGAACAAAAGAGTTTGGATTTATCATTAGGACACTAGTGTACAATGATCCTAAGCTTAAATAGGTTGTCGGTTGTTGAGTGCTCCCTAACACATTGTAGCCTTGTTATAATTAAATATTAATTTAAATATTTTTTTCTTTAATTCAATATGAATATCAAAATTAGTTAAGTTTTTTGCTTTATCTTAATTAACTATTATTTATATTAAAAATTTATATATTATGAATATATATATATTCGAATGGAAAGATCCACATGAGTGGATGGTAGGGGTGGTTTGTAGAGGTGGTAAACCACCGGCCATCCTAGCAGAAGGCCTAACCCCAGAGGACACAAGGCTCGAACCCGTGACCTCCCCACGAACCGAGAGAGTGTGCGCACATCTTACCAATTGAGCTAACCCTTGGGGCTATATTATGAATATACTTCCCCACATTAGTGGATGGTAGAGGTGGTAAACCACCGGCCATCTAGCAGAAGGCCTAACCCCTAGAGGACTCAAGGCTCGAACCCGTGACCTCCCCCGAACCGTGCACACATCTTACCAATTGAGCTAACCCTTGGGGCTATATTATGAATACATATATATAATATCGAGAATACCTAAATTTAATTACAAGCCATCAAAGCTTTCAAGGAAGTTAGTCAAGAATCATCGAACTGTAGGTCGCGTTGCAGTATGCAATATCTGAATTTGGAAACGTCAAGCCCACTCTTGTTGAACAAAACTCCGACGATAGAAGACTAAGCATAGAATTTGAGCTAGAGGGTGAGAATCATATAATCCACCGTGACCTACGTTAAAGCAATTAATATTACATAAAAGAACTAAAATAATAATAATAATAACAAAATGAACTTGAGTTGAACTTATGTGGAAGTCAAAAGAGAAGGAGACTCTTAATAATAGAGTTGTGTAAAACCCTAGATAATATTGATCGATGCGAACGCATGCATGTTTTAATCGATTCCTCTTAGCCTCCCGGTTTTATATTTGAATCGATTCCAACATTAGAATTGAACTTTTAAACATGTTTTAATAGTCTGTGTGCACCTCTTAGCCTCCTGGTTTTATATTTGAATCGATTCCAACATTAGTTGTACAAATTAAACTTTGAAACTTAAACTGATAGTTGTACAAATTAGTTGCAGTTGCAAGTTGTGCAGGGTAGTTGCAATCTCTCGTACTTTTAGAGTTAAACTGGTTGAACTACTTAAATTTAGCTATATGTTAACATTACTTGTGCAGGGTAGTTGTAATATCTCTTATTTTTAGAGTTAAACTGGTTAAACTAGTTATCTAAATTTAGCTGTACAAATTAGTTGCAGTTGCAAGTTGTGCAGGGTAGTTGCAATCTCTCGTACTTTTAGAGTTTAACTGGTTAAACTACTTAAATTTAGCTATATGTTAACATTACTTGTACAGGGTAGTTGTAATCTCTCTTATTTTTAGAGTTAAACTGGTTAAACTAGTTATCTAAATTTAGCTATATTGCAATATTACTTTTTATTTTTTATTTTTTTATAAACTGTTTCTCAACTATTTATAAGTTACAGTTATTGATACATAATGTATCAACTAAGATTAATTTATTTATGAGCTATCAGTTAATTTTTATATTCTTTTTTTTCTATATTGCATTCTTCTACTTAAAGGGTTCAACTATCATTTATACATTCTTGAATTTTTTTTTTTAACAAGAAATCAATTCTTGAATCTTAGCTACATGTTATCAGCTGCCTTCTTTCTGCAGGAAATTGCTTGTTAGCCATTCATCAACTACAAGTTACCAATGAATCAGTTATAAGTGATCCATTCACTAGTACTCCACCCCAAATTCTATGTTTTTCAATAGTTCAAATATATTTATTTATTTTTAATAAAAAACACTACTAAACATTGTGTTTTCATTAAAATGAATGTTTTTTTTTACCAATGACAATCAACAAAATATCAAAATTTATATTAACATAAAAACCTGACATCTAGAAACCATGCTTTTTTTTCATAATACAATATGTACCCTAATTAAAATAAAAGCCATAATTCTTATATTTCATCCTTAAAATACACCTAAAATAACAATAAACTATTACAACTTATATCATAATACTCTATAGCTAACAACCCAAGTAATATATCTTAATATCTTGAAAAAAACATACATTCAGTCACTGTATATACATAAACATGTCACCATTCAAATGTAACTAAATAAAAATGTAACTCAAAAAATTAAATGTTACAGCCAACGGACTGCAACATCGATCTCGGTATGGCTACTGATATAAGAAAAAAGCCGGCATCATCATAGTAAAAGTTTCTAGAAAACAATAACTTGAGATTGAAGCAAAGTACTATTTTTATGATAAATATTGATCATTTTCATGGTCAAGTAAAAAAATAATGTGAAAGATTTTGAATTATTGGTAATAATAATAATTTATTCATGAAATTGATATATGAGACCCATTGTTTATGAGACAAAGAATCCTCTATTCATAATTATTTAACTGCAAAAGTTTACAGAGGTGTAGATACACTATCCTTTCTTAATTTAAATCTATAATTTCCTAAGAAAACACATACTCTTAACCATTATGTATAACATGCTAAAAAATTCTTAAGTAATCCATTGTAATGTTAATAGCACAGCACAAACTAACCAATCAAAAATAATTGACAACTATAACACTGACAAATCAAAGAAAATTGACAACTAAAAGAGTACCTCTTCCTATAATCGAAACCTAATAACAACATAGAATATCAAACCAACTTCTTAAAAAAACGCCTATAAAGAAACACGATTTACTGATCAGGCTTTCAAAACCCACCACGCCAACGCAAGACAAGGTGGATGGTAGATTCCTTCTGAATGTTGTAATCAGCCAGTGTTCGGCCATCCTCCAGCTGCTTGCCAGCAAAAATAAGCCTTTGCTGATTAGGAGGAATGCCTTCTTTGTCTTGAATTTTCGCCTTCACATTTTCAATCGCATCAGAGCTCTCAACCTCCAGTGTGATCATCTTACCCGTCAATGTCTTTACAAATATCTGCATACCACCACGGAGGCGAAGGACGAGATGCAGCGTAGATTCCTTTTGAATGTTGTAATCGGCCAGAGTCCTCCCATCTTCAAGTTGCTTTCCTGCAAAGATCAATCTCTGTTCGTCCGGATAAATTCCCAGCTTATCCTGAATCTTGGCCTTCACATTATCAATAGTGTCCGAGCTCTCAACTTCCAAGATTATTGTCTTTCCTGTTAACGTTTTGACAAAGATTTTCATCCTTCCTCTGAGACGGAGAACAAGGTGAAGCGTCGATTCCAAGGTGAGTGCGCCCGTCCTCGAGCTGTTTTCCGGCAAAGATCAACCTCTGCTGATCGGGTAGAATCTCCTCTTTGTCTTGAATCTTAGCCTAACGATAAGAACCTTAAAGAAAGAATAATAAATTTGACAGCTTAAAATATAAAGATATATGAAACACAAAACTCCGAAAAGACGATAGAATTCATGGCAGCATACGATACAATACCTGAAAGAAAAGGTTTGATTGTTTCGCCCTGGGTTTACAGAAATATTCCAATAGTGTTGATTGAAATGGCAATAAAAAGAAGAGGAGGGTTCATTGCTATTCAATGGGTCAACTATAAGTTCACTTTAAATTATGTTAATTTGTAATTGTTATTTACTTAATAACTATTAGTTATTTTTTATATGTTTTAGTTGTGTGTCATGAATTATTGATTATCTATTTATGAGCTGAGAGTTATCTATGTATCAATTACCACTATTCCATTCACACTACTATACATATATATTTAATTGTTTATTTCTAATTTCTAAGAAACCTATAGAATCAATCTAGAGAAATTCCAAGGTACTAGCAACAACGATATTAATATGATATATATATGAATTATTAATAGTTATCTAATAGTTAATTTAATATAACTATGATTAGAGTTGAAGTGAAGCTAATAGTTGTAAAATCATTGCAGTTAAGCTAATAGTTGTATGATATATAAGCGATTGTAATTGAATTTTATTGCAATTCAAGTCAAAGTAGTGATTGGAGTTGAAGTTAAGTTAAAGCCTTATCATCATTGGAGTTAATCTAATAGGTGTATCTAATAATATAATAGTTGTACATCATCATGATTGGAGTTTTAATTACCATGTTGAAGTTAAATTTATTTTTTCCAAATATCATTAAGTGTATCACATGTTAACTAAGCTATTTTTTTTTTAAATTGTTAATTATGAACTTTGAACTAGGCCCATAATATCAATGTGTGTCTCATTTTCATCCATAGATGAAAAATCATAGATTTTAGTCCACCCCAAAATTCTAAGATATAAATGCCTATCAATGTAATTAGAAAGATGCCCAACTTCCAAATGGAGGAGTTTATTACGAGTTTAAATGATTTTATTAGGAGTTTGATTATTACACTACTACACATTAACTAGACTCCTAGATGCCATATGTACTTTGACTAAGCCTTAAGCGATTAGAGTTGAAGTTAATGTAATATTTGTAGAATCATTAGACTTAAACTATTATTTGTATCTAATAGTTATCCAATATAACAGTGATTAGAAGTCATGATTGGAGTTGAAATTAAGGTAATAGTTGTATCATTAATGAAGTTAACTCACACCTTATCTATTAATTGAATAGTTGTATCCAATAATCTAATAGTTGAAGTTGATTTTTAATTTTTCCAACTAATAGTTGTATCTAATAATTAATTTAAAAGTTAATTAAGTAGATAGATGTTTTTTATTTGAGATTTGGGGTGGACTATGTCCTATTCTTTTTCATCTACGGACGAGGATGAGACAAGTGTACTGTCGAGATTGATTCTATGTAATCCATTCAAAATTTGAAATAAACAAAATTATAAAAAATATATATATATAAAATAATTTGAAATAAACAAAATTATAAAAAATATATATATATAAAATAACGGGTAGCTAGATGATGAATGGATAACTAGTAACAATGCATGGATACCTCATAGCTAATTAATAGATAACCAACAATTCATGGAAAATAACTATAAGAATGTGAGATAAAAATAAAAAAATATAAAAAATAATTGATAGTTGATAAATTGATTACATGAAGAATGTCGGTGATAACATGTAGCTAAGCATGGGTAACTCACACTTGAACCTCCTTAACTGAAGAATATGAGGAACAAAAAATATTTCCAAACTCTCTTCCATTCCATAACTACCTCTCAACCATTTGATCCCTATCGACGTGATCTAGCCACAAACTATGTGGGTGTGCTAGTATATCTGTAATTCCAGTTCAAGTAAAAGTCAATATTGGAGTTGACATTAAGCTAATAGTTGTACCATGAATGAACTTAAGCTCATAGTTGTATCTACTAATCAAATAGTTGTATCTAATAACCAATTATTTGAAGTTGAAGTTTAGCTTTTCCGACTATCATGAATTGTACTTATGAGATGCTAACTAAGATATTTTTCTTTTTTGAAATGATTATTTATCAATTTCAAACAATGCCCAAAGAATCAATCTGGATAATAAACTTGTTTCACTATCATCTATATATAGAAAATCATAGATGGCGGTCCACCGCAAAATACTAATATATACACCTATTGGTTTAATTAACGCCCATCTCCCTAAAAATTGAACTAAAAGCAAATGTAACACACACACACACATAAAATTTAACATGTCCACAAGATTTTAATTATGCAATAATAATTCACTAATAATTTCAACATAATTAAGAGCCAATAGAATACTTAAGGTCTAGTTGATTTAGCAAGTGAGTCTTTAGTCCAACGAGGTAGTCCAACCAACTACCAGGGTTGAACCATGCTAAATGCTAGTTCTAAGAAACATGTGGGGTTTCCTATCCCTCTCTCTCCACAACTTTGACAGTTCCACAATAGAAACCTCATTTATGACCTCCCATCTCTCAGTGTTAAGTATCCAAATCTAGTTTTACTTTCACAACTCTTTTACCTTTCCACGTTATTTCTCTTTTTTTCCAGCAAAGACCTCCCCAAAACCTCCACTTCATTCCTCAAACTCTCTTTTACACACTTTGTTTCCCACCCATTTACCCTCCCCCCGGCCACTTCCTTCCCCCCTTCTTGATAAGGGCCCAAGTAAGGTCAAACTATAATAGATTATAGTTTAAATGATTAATACAAACTAATTTAAATGATCCTAATACTATGAGATCTCACTAATGCAATGAAAATTTAAATAACAAGAATTTAATACTATAATTAATATCTTATCCCAATATTATGAATCCCATCAACCACTATACATGATAACAAAACAATCATCAATATCACTACAACAAAATCCTGCTATTAGCTTCTTGTTTAGCTCCTACTTTTGCTTGTGCTCATTGTTTTAATCTATTTTTCTATATTTGTTGGACAAAGCTGGTGCTATTCCAAAAGTATGTACTATTTTGGGTGAAAATTGCACCTTATAGTCAATTCCAGCACTAATGTCTACACTAATTATCATGGAATTGAACACCATAATTACCTCTTCTAGTTAGCTCCCTATTTAGCTCCCAATTTAGTGTGTTTTGTAGCTTGCAGTAATCACTAACTAGCTTCCATTTTAGCTTCCTTTCTAGCTTCTACTTTATCATATTTTTTATCTTCTAATTTAATGTTGAATGTAGCTTCCAAATTAGATTCCTATATATCAAGGATGAGAATGATGATGATGACGATCACAATGTCGATGATGATGAGGATGCCAATTGCAACGATGATGATGATGATGAGAATAATGACAAACAAAGTAGTGATGATGATGACGATGACCATGATGAATAATGTAGATCTAATGATGATGATGATGATGGTGACAAGGATGAGGAAGGTGATGATGATAATGACAATGACATTAATAACGACAATGATGATGATGATGGCAATGACATTGATGACGATGACAATGATTATGATGACGATGATAACAACAATGATGATGATGATGTTGATAACTGCTTAGGAATTAGGGGTAATGGCATTAAAAGGTTAAGGAATTAGGGATTAAGGATTACATGGTTAAGGTTTAAGGTTTAAGGAATTATGGATTAGTGGTTAAGGGGTTAGGGTTTAAGAGGTTACCGAGTAGGGAATCAAGGGTTACGAGGTTCAAGAGATAAGGGTTAAAGACTTACAAGTAAATGCATTTAGGGGTTAGGAGATTTATAGGTTAGAGGGTTAAGTGCTTAGGGGTTTAGGGGTTGGGGACTAATGGTTTAGGGTTTAAGGACATAGGAGTAACATGGATAACATATTAGGGATTAAGGGTTTAAGGGGATAATGTCTTTAGCAATTAAGGGATTTAGGGGTTAATGGATTATGGGTCAAGGGATATGGGATTAGGGGTTAAGGGATTCAGGGTCAAGAGATTAGGGGTTAGGGGCTTAGGGATTAGGGGGTTTAAATGTTAAGGGAGTAGTGATTACATATTAAGCGATTAGGGCATAGGGGTGATGGGGATTAGGGGTTAATGGATTTAGGGTAGAGGGTTTATGGATTAGGGGCTTTAGGGGTTAGGTTTAGATGGTTATGATTTAATGCACTAAGGGTTAAGAGTTAAGGGTTTAGGGGTTAACAAATTAGGGATTATCGATTAAGGGGATATGGGTTAAGGGTTAGGGATTACTTGATTAGGGGTTGGTGGGTATATGGGATAAGGTTTAAAGACTAAGGGATTAAGGAATTCAGGGCTTAGAGCATTAAGAAATTAAGGGTTAGGGGATTTATGGGTTATAAAAATAAGTTCATAGGATTTTAAGGGTCATGGGTTAAGGGGTTAGGTTTTAAGGACCTATGAGTGAAGGGGTTTAACTGTTATAGGTATAGTGTATTAGGTATTAACGTGTTAAGGCCATGAGGGTTAAGGGGATAGGGGATTTACGTATTAGGGGATTTAGGGGTTAAAGGATTATGGGTTCAGGGATTATGGATTATGGGTCAAGGGATTAAGGGTCAAGGGATTATGGGGTTAAGCGATTAGGGGTTAGGGGTTTAAAGGTTAAGGGATTAGAGATAACAAGTTAAAGGCTAAGGAGTTATGGGGTTTAGGGGTAATGGGATTTAGGGGTTTATGGATTAAAGGTAGGGGGTTTATTAATTATGGGATTTAGGGGTTAGGGGCTTATGGGGTTATGTGTTAAGGTTTTATGGGTTTAGGGGTCAAGGGTTGAGTTCTTAGGGAATACGGAATTATGAATTAGGGGGTTTAGGGAATAAGGGTTAAGGAATTATGAGTAAAGGAATTTAGGGGTTAAGGGGTTAATATATTAGGTGTTAGGGTATTTATGGGTTAGAGGGTTATGTTCTTATGGGCTTATAGGTCACAGGTTAACTAGGTTTAGGGTTCAAGAAATTAGGAGTTATGGGATTTAAGGGTTAGGGAAATAAATTATTAGGGTTAAGGGCTTAAGGGGAAATGTTTTAAGGTATTTTTTGTTAAAGGGGATTAAGGGATTAGGGGTTAAAAAATTAAGGGTGAATGTATTATGGGTTAGGGGATGAGGGATTACAGGTTTTAAAGGTTAAGGGATTAGATATTAGGGGTTAGGAGTCTCAGTGGTTAATGGATTTAGGAGTTTAGAGATTATGGATAAGGGTTTATATATTAGGGGCTTTAGTGGTTAGTGTTAGGGAAACCTCTCAGCCACAAGATATTGAATAAAATAAAAGAAGGAAGGGAATAATATTCCAAGGATAAGAGGTTGTCTCCAAATAGTTCATTCACGCACTTAAGAACAACACATCATGATGAGAACATCATACTACATAACAAGTGTGGAAGACAACTCAAAAATAATATATTAGACAACCCATACAGTCACTTATTTATAGTTTCTAGATATAACCAACTACCTCAAAATAAGGAAGAGTTGGTCAACAAATAGGTATCTTTGGTCCAACATAAGGAATTACCAAGCCGAAAATGTATCCTAAATAAGAATAAGCTAGAGAGAGATAAGAAAAAATGAGAGAGAAAAAGGAGAATATTATGGTGTTTTTCTGATAATGTTTGATACTGAAGTCATAGTTTGGCTCTCTTAGTACCGTTGAAAAGGTATCATGGAGGGTTACAACTTTTTTTCTTTGAGCTTCGCAAGATTTCTCATGGTTTGTCCAAGGCATGCATTTTTGTAAATCTGGGCATGAAGAATTTCAGAAAGCATCTTTTCAAAGATGCTTTCTAAAAATAATCTTTTAAAGCATCTTCTCAAAGATTATTTTTAGAAAGAAACTTTAAAAATATTCTTTTCGAGATTCCTCATTCCCATATTTACAAAAATGCATGCCCAGACCAAACCATGAGGAATCTCGCGAATCTCAAAACAAGAAAGTTGTAACCTTTAACAAGTCCTTTCCAATGGTACCAAGAGAGCCCCAATAAAAATTTGGCATCAAAATTTATTGCAAAAATACCATTGTATTCTCTTTTTCTTTCTCATTTTTGCTTATCTCTCATTACTTTTTTCTTATTTAGGATACATTGTAGAATAGTGTAGAATGTTATGAAACCATTTCCATAGAATCCACAATGTCCCAAATTGTAGTCACGGGGGCTTCACTTGTTGACCAATATCCTATCACATTAGTTCATATTGTGGGTTTTAAAATTATTAAAAATTGAACAAATATATTGCAAGTATTGGGGGGATGAGGGGTTTAAGGTGGGGGTGGGTAGGGTGGTTTATAAGGATTGAGGTATAAAAAGGGGCAGGGAGGAGGTTTTAAGTATTGGGAGGGGGTTTCAACAAAAAGATTTTGGGTCAATATCTCTAGAAATTAAGGGTATTCTTTAATATCCCACGATTGCATGTGGTATGTGAGATGTTCACTAAGTGAAGTCCCCGTGATTTTAGTCGGTTGTTCAATCAACTCTTTACTCATTCTACTAACTTGTTTGGGTGGTCCTCTAATCTACTGCTCTGCTAGTCAGCTATTGTCAAATAAATCATTGAATTTTGAATATCCATAGGTGTGATGAACCATAAAGACCCTAGGTTCCAATACCCCCCATCAACACAACTCTCTAGAGATTTAGGAGGTTGAATCACTTATTCTCAACACATCCCCATAATTGCATCTTCTTGAAGCGTGAGCATAACTTGGCATTTCACAAAATTAGCTTCTCGAAAAGGCTTCATAAATATATCAACAACATGATTATCAGTTCTACAATAAAGAAGTGATACAACATTCTCCCGTACCAACTATTTTAGATAATGAAGATCAAGTTCAACATGCTTCATCTTGCTATGATTAACAGGAGTATCACCGACTTGAATAACACCATGATTATCATAGTAGATAACTGTATAGGCCTAAACAAGAAATACAAGATCGTTGAGAAGATGATGAATGCAAACTCCCTCTCTTCCTACATTGACATCACCATGATACTTCACTTGTATAGTTTAAAGAGGGACTACCTTTTGTATCTTACCTGACCAAACCAGGGGTCAAACACTTAGTTGAATTATATAACCATAATTATATGTTTAGTTCTCAATGTGACCACCCCAATTGGAATCAGTGTACTCAATTGGTGGGTTAGAGCTCTCATATTACTTGAGACCAAACTAATAAGTACCTTTAATGTAACAAAAAATCTTGTTTGTAGCTTTCCAGTGGATTTCAAAAGGATCCTACATGAATCAGGAAACCACACCAAAAAAAAGGATAGATTCTATCAAATGTGCATCTAATAAATCAATATATTGATCAACTATCAATAAAGAGTGGCATAAAATCATGGAAAGTTGTAATATTTTGACAACTTTAATGCCAACTAATAAAGTTGAGCACCCAACTTATATTCGTTCAACTTGAATCATTTCAAAATATACAAGGCATATTTTGGTTGAGAATTAAGAAAGATTCCATTCTGCATTTTTAAAACTTGAATTCTAAGAAGGAAATGCAAAAGAGCAAGGTCAATCATTTCAAAAGTATTTGTAAGTTGCCTCTTTAAATACAAATGAGATTGACATTGTTTCCAGTTATGATAAATCATGAACATGCAATGCAACAATTAAATTATCACCATGAACATGTAATACATAAACAATGTGATCATATTCACAACATTTGAGGATAAGATTGAGAAAGAACCTATCAATCTTCTCATACCAAGCATGAGGTGTGTATTTCAGACCATACAACAACATCTTTAGTTGGAAAACAAGGCCAAAATATATCACAAAACCAAGAGCTTTCTACATATAGGTCTATTCAGTCATATCTTCAAGAAGAAATGAAGTTTTAACATCCATTTATTGAAGGTCTCAACTAAAAAAAGCAGTAAGCGAAAGGACCAGTCGAACAAAGTTAATCTTTGTAACAATAGAAAAGGATTTATTAAGTCGATATCTTTTTTCTCAGAGAATTCCTTGGTTACCAAATGATCCTTGTGTCATTCAAAAGAATCTTTGGATGTAAAGTTGGTACTGTATACCCGTCAAGGGTTCATGACATTCTTTCCTTGTGGTTAGGGAACAAGTTCCCATGTCTTATTCTTCTTCAACAAATCAATTTCAGCTTGCGTAGTAGTTTCCCATTCTCGTATACACTGAGCATAATCATATATATATAGATGATACGTGTCGAGCGCAGGTTCCATTAAGGAAACATTTCCAAATTGTTTTTGAATACGAGTCTTTCGACCAATATTACAATTTCCAACCTCCGATCTACGATAGGTTCAATTTTATTAACAACCCATCCAGTTAAGAAATTCATTAGTGATACAGGTTGCCTATGATTTATCATGTGATTCAAGGAACTGGGACTGTTGACTTCAATAGTCATAGTTTATTGAATATCAATTGAACCAGGAGTAAAATTCATTGAACCGGTCGAGAATCCATAGACAGATACAATTGACCCATTGTCATCAAAATGTAAAATGGATGATTATTCATTAGAATAGAATTCAACAACTTATTTCCTAAAGCTGTTTGATCAAAGATCACACTTTGACTCAGTATGATCTACCATTCGATAGGATCAAATAGTCTTTAGGATTTCAAGTCATCAAAGTAGTCCCTCATGATGCAGGAACGACTCTTTGGATTCAATTTATTTCTATAGTTACCACTCATATGTGCCCAACCAACACATAAAAATGTTATGAGATGGCCGATAGAGGGTCTCCTACCATTCCACTTCTCGATTGAAGTCGTGTCGATAAATTCTATGGAAAGTAAAAGATTTAGGAGATAATTTGAGTAGTATATGGTTTCTTCCCAAAGTTTCATCGGGATGTATTTAGTCTATAGTGGGCACCTCGCCATTTATATCAAAGTCTTATTTTTCAATTTTGCGAAATCATTTTGTTTAGGGATGTGAGGGAAATATCTCTAGCAATTGTTAAATTGTTGTAATGTCAGAAGATATTCCATTTGTATTGATTGTATTCCTCCTCCAGCATATGTATATGATCTGATTGGTCATGTAAGAGTCATTTAAAGAGTCAATGTAAACCTATGGATGTAATTCAGGTCAATAGTATGCAAGTGTCATTATAATAAATATTATTTTTGGTGTCTTACTAGACAAGTCAGCCTTACTAGGTTTAGGACAAGTCAATAAACAAATATAAATAGGGCATGCACCCATTCATTTGTATACACTCACTCAAGCAAGTTTGAAAGAGAGAGAAAGACAAGTGCAGTAGAAAGAAAGAGGAGATGTGTCTTTGGGTTTTACACCATTATGGTTGAGTTCTATACTGAGGAATTTTTGCGGGATTTTTTCTCTTATGGTTTCCCTAGGGAAAATATTTGTGTTCTTTGTGTTACCATGCTTGTAGTTGTTTCAATGATCCTACTATTGTAAATTGTTTTAGAATATCATCTAAGCAATTAATGAAAATTAACATGGTATTAGAGCTAGCCTAAAAGGAGACACTACACATCTAAGGTTTGTTATTCCAAGAAAATCCCTCAACAGATCAACTGGAAAAGAGGGCTCACTCAACTCTCCCTAGGAAGGTGCATCTTTCTATGAAAATAGAATTGAATTATGAAAAGTTTCAATTTTTGACGAGACACTACTGTCAGGAAGAACTAGGGCCTTGGTATTCATGAAACTCCATCATCAATCTTAGAAAAAGAAAGATATAGTCTAACTCACTTTGGGAAGGTGCATCTCCTCCATCACTCAACCCTACTAGTGATCTAAATTAGAAAATTAGGGTTTCTCTATCAAACCCTAGGTCATCCCGAAGAAGGTAAGCCAAAAGAAGTATTCATCAAGTAAATATTACTTCTTCTAATTCCATTTGAAGTTTTAATTATTTTAAAAGATGACAAAAAGTAACAAGCTAGATGAGAAGATTGAGGGTGCTGAAAACTTCAAAGCATAGAAGTATCACATCATTCTAATCCTAGAAGAAAATGATGTATAAGGATTTATAAGGAGGAAGTTGCAGAACTAGAAGGAGATGAAGCTAAGGCCAAATACAAGAAGGATATGATCAAGGTCAATAGTATCATATTTGACTCCATCAAATATAACTTGATTCCTCAAGTATATTCAAGGAGGACACCAAAATAAATGTTTGGTGCTCTATACAACTTATTTGAAGGAAGAAATATTACCTTAATCAATCAAATCAAAAGTGTAAAGGCTCAAAAGTCAGAAACCATGGAATCATACTTCACAAGATTATCTCAAACCAAGAGATGTTGGAATCTATTGGTGATATGGTTGAAGAAGAATAAATTGTAATGAACACCTTAAAATGTACTAGAAGATATTGGGAAACCTTTATTCGAGCAATATGTTCAATAAGAAGGCTTAGTAAGTTTCGATAGTTATGGGAAGAATGTGTTGAAGAAGAAGAAATAATATCATCCAGAGAAGAGGAGGTAAATTAAAATGAGGATCAAGCTTTGGAATTCCATACCAAAGGAAAGAAGAGGAGGAAGAGTTATGATCATCCTCCCTGAAAAATCTCAAGGGATTAAGAATTCCAAGAAAGAGTTATCAAATTATGAATGTTTCACTTGTCACAAGATGGGGAACATTGCTATAAATTGTCCCATGAAGGAAGAAAAAGTCAATACGAAGAAAAAAATATTCATTCCCATGTTTTTGTATACAATGATCAAGAAGATGAGGAAAGAACTAAGGAAAATGAATATTCCTGTTAATAATATGTCTTAACCTCTGCACTCGCAGGTTTAGTCTCACTAGGGAATGACACTTGGCTAGTAGATAGTGGTGCCTCTAAGCATGTGATAGGTTAAAAGGATTCACTCTCATGTCTTGTACAAAAGGAGTCCCCACATAAGGTAATTCTTGGAGTTTATTATCAATATCCCATCAAAGGAATGGGAGAATCCTCCGATAAGTTGGACTCTTGAAAGTTCATGAAGATGAAGGATGTCTTGTATGTCTCGGGATTAAAGAAGAATCTCCTTTCTATCTCTGCTTTAGATATGAAAGCTTTTAGAATTTCTTTTGTATATGATAAAGTCCTAATGTGGACAAAAGAAAAAACTATAGATGATGCAGTAGTGATTGGAGTTGAAGAAGTACAAATATACATATTAAAGGGGCATGTAGATTCAACATTGAAGACTAGTACCATATGACCATGTGATCTATGGCATAGAAGACTTGCTCCTGTATATTACAAAGCATTTACTATTGTGAGCAAGGTTGTATAGGTATACCAGAGATTCAGATAAACCATGAAGGACTGTGCAAAGGATGTTCACAAGGAAATTATACTAAGAACCCTTATCCAAACAATAAAATCAAAGAAAAATGGATCTTATAAATTATTCATGCCGATATATGCGGGTCAATGCAAACTAATTCATTAAGCAGGTATGTTTACTATGCTTCCTTTATTGATGACTACTCCCACAAAACATGGGTCCATTTCTTGAAGAATAAGGATGAAGTGATTGAAAATTTCAAAGCATTTAATGCTCTTGTAGAAAACCTCTCTGAAAAGATGATCAAGATCTTAAGATAATATAATGGAGGAGAATTCAAATCAAATGAATTAAATGAGTACTGTAAAGAAGAGTGGATTAAGGGGGAGCTCCCCATTCCCTATAATCCACAACAAAATGGTGTTGAATAAAGAAAGAACAAATATATCATGGAAGCTGTAAAATCTATGACCCATGATCAAGATCTACCTATGTATCTATGGGAAGAAGCAACCAAAAAAAAATATATATAATAGAATCTCCCACGTTACCCTCGAGAATAAAACTCGAGAAAATATGTTTACCAGAGAGAATCTTGTAGTGAGTCAGCTAAAAATATTTGGTTGTACGGTATACATACACACTCCCAAGGGGAAAAGATCGAATCTAGACCCTTCAGGAAATAAGGGATTGTTTGTAGAACACTTATTTCATTAAAGTTGGAATTAAAAGGTCAAAATAGAACTCCAAAATAACCACACAACACAATTTTTAGTTTGTTCTTGTAATAAAATATTTCCAATTTTATTTAAATGTGCATTGTAGGATATAGTAAGCATTCAAAATATTATTGAGTCTATATCCCATGGTATCGTCAAATTTTAATAAGAAGATATGTTACTTTTGATGAAGATATAACTTTCATAAAATCAGGGAAATACAAGGAAGATGAAGAGGAGCATGAAACTCTCAAAGCTGCAGAAGGTTCTAAACCAATTAAGAATGAAAAGGAAGAACATATGCATGGGGATCATGACATAACAGAGCCTTAGACACCTGAATAATTTCGAAGTGAAATGACATGATACAAAATAAAGCCTTCCTAGACCAAGAATTATTTGAAGAAGAAAAAATATATGGTGTCCGAGAAGGAACCATTAGAGAAAGAAAGAATCCAAAGCCATACCATAGCTATGTGGCTTTAGTGTGCGATCCTGTTAATAAAGAACTATCATGTTCTGAAGAATTAATAAAGTATAAGGAATGGATAGATTCCATTTTCAAGGAATACCAATCCATTATAAATAATGATGTACGGGAAATTTTAATGTCCCCATTCAAATAATTGCATAGCAGGAAAAAATCATCAATCCTACTAGTTCCCTAGGTTGGGTGGAAACATTGGGAAGTTAATAAGGGAGATAATAAATGGTGTTTAGACATTAGAAGGAAAAAATATTTATTTAATGGATTTAATTAAATGAATGAAAGTGAAAAATGAAATGTCTATGGATAATGGAGACAGATGGAGACTATGGGGCCCACTCAAGCTAGAATTCCTATGTTAAATGGGATCCTCCTCTTGCAATCTCGACTCTATGAGAAGCCTAATGTTTTCGATGGTATATAAGGTTAATATAATTTTTCCTATAGTTCATAGGTCAAATTTGGGATTAATTTTCACTTACATGGGGAGAGAAAGAGTGAAATGGGACTTTCATGGACACTTGGCTAGATTCCCCTTACATTTATGACATCTATGAAACCAATGATGGAGATTCTATGATAGTTATGACACAAGTTCGATATAAAGGATGAAATTTGACATATCTACCATGTAATTTATTAATAGAGCATCTTATAGGGTTCCCATCGGAGTTGGAGAAGGCTAAGAGACTCCTACTTGAATTTGGGAGAAGAGGGAAGGTGAAGAGAGAGGCCACATGCCATAGCTTGAGTAGCCACACTAGTTCAACTTGGATTTGGTTTCTGGATAGATTTGGAACCTTATAATACCAATAAAATTTATCACATTTATTTATCAGCCATTATAAGACCCTTTTTATCATTTGTGAAAATTGTTATTGTGAAGAATGAGAGCTAGTGGATGACTAGATCATGCCTTAGCCAATTTTGAGGGTGAAAGATTCCCATCCTAGTTGGTGTTTGGAGAGGCCACTCAGGTATTTAAAGGAGCTTCAATGGAGTCATAATTTACAAGTTCAATATATATAATCTCATGGACATATCAAGTTCATCTTGTTCTTCTTTTCATCTCAAGTTTTCTCACCATATTTAAGCTCTATCGAGTGAGGCGCACTTAGTGAGTTGTTCGTATCTTTGAGGGAGATTATATTGCTCCAGTATTTTGTATTATGATATAAATTATCTGGTATTTAATATCATAAATATATAATGTCTAAATGCTAATAAATATCATGTATTATTGCTCAATAATGAAGAAACATTGCCATTTCCGCACTACCTTGTTGTAAACTCTTGTAATCTTGATAGATTCGAATGGATGTATAAAATATTGATGATTTATGAATGAATGGAAAATAATTAAAGTATATTATGGGTTTCATGGTAATTAATTGATAATTTGTGTCCATTGGGTCAACTTTCATAGAAATTGGAGCAAACTATACCTCATTTCCCCAAGGGTCCAAAACTAGTTTTTTATATCTCATTGAAAGAAGTGATAATGTGAATGGGAGGTCGATTGGTTATGCATATGAGTCTTTTATAATGTATTATATACATCCCATAATTTAATTTAAGAATTTTAGTGGGTTTATACACATTTGGGAAGCCATTTCTACCACTTACCCCACGGGGGATTTGATCCCAAAATTGCCAGTAAAATCCTTTATCTTGTTCAGAATTTAGTACATACTTGTAGAAGTGATTGGAGGGACATAATAAATACCTAAAAATAATAATTAAGTTATTATATCATTCATACACCTTCTCTGAAGATATGGGAGAAATTGGGCTGATTTGGAGACCAAGACACTAAAACTAGTAAAGAGCCAAAATTGTGAAAAAATGGAAAATTGTGCATTTTGGAAAAAAATTAAAAAATAGACATTACAAGTGGTGTCAGAGCATGGTATTGGAACCTGATGGTGTTAAAAAGGATTCAAATAAATAAAACACCACCCTTATAATTTTAATTGGAAGGTGCTCAGCTTGTAGAAGAAGAACAAGAAGAAAAAAAGGTACCTTTGACTAAATCTATGGCTCACGTGGGAGAAGACTATAGAAGGAGAAAATGGAGTATATCAAACTTATAAAACCCTTTTTTGAATAAATATCCAAGAGAATGACCCAACATATGGTATACATCACCCAACATATAGCAAAATCCTTCGAATTGATGGCCAGTCAAATGGGAAGAAAAGGGATAATAGGAGATAGTGGTAGTTCACAATCAGTAGAAAAGAAGACAATGGGTGAGCACATTTTATCATGAAAAATACCTCATAATAGACCCCATGAATTTCATATCACACCAAGGCCTATTGTACCTAAATTTCTTATTCCCAAAGAAGAGACTAACATTCAATTTAAAATTGATACAATAACAAAAGAATGCGCTAAAATGGATGAAGAGTGTAGGAGAAGTATAACATTTGAGAAGTAACTCACCATGACAAACAAAATAAAAAACAAGGAGGACAATAACTCTCTACACCAAAACAAAGAATTGAATTGTGCCATAGTTAAAGTTCCACTTCCTACTTTTGATGGTTCATCTCAAAGTTCTACTAACACTTGGTTGCAAAAATTGGATGTGTATTTTAAGTTGAATCCAATGGTTGAAGAAAATGATTTAAAATGGTTATTTTGCATTTGGATGGAGATGGAAATGAATGGTGGTTCCATATCCTAAAAACCTTGGGTCATGATTAGGTTAAAACATATGGGGAGTTTGTTGATAGGGTATTATAAAGGTTTGAGCAGAAAGATCCAGAATTGTCTTTCAAAGAACTAGCACAATTGAAGTATGTAGGAACTCCTATTGAGTATATGTTGGAATTCCAAAGATTATCAGTTAAGGTGGCTAATATATATATGGTAAGTTTAGTATTGTTGTTAATTGAAGGCTTGGTAGAGCCCTTAAAATTTTTAGTCAAATCCCACAATCCTACTAACTTAAATGATGCAATGAGCTTGACTAGAGATCTTCAAAATGTGCTTCCTAGAACAAGATTTCCTCCCAAGACTAACTTTAGATTTGAAACAAAGCCTTGGAAAAAGGATGCACCTGATAAGAATTTTTGGAAAAGAGATACATCTGAAAAGAATAAGAAAGAAGGACAAAATAGGGATGAACTTCGAAGGAAAAAATCATGCTTCACATGATTCCAACCATGGACATCGAGGCATAAATGTGCTAAAGGAAAAGCTTGATACATAGAAGTATTTTATGATAACGATGAGTATGAAGGGGGTATGGATGATGTAGCATCCTCGACCCTCCAATCAGCAAAGAGGATGCTACCATGGCCTTAACCATCTGGGCAAGCGGCCTCATGAACATGTGCATTCATAAAAATTGAAATGATTGAACATAAAACATGCTAAGATGCATAATCATTACATACACAACAGAAGAAACCATACATTAAAGCAAGCATCCAACATGTTCATCATAATCATTAACAGTAAATAGGATTGCAGAAGTAAAATAGACAAGATTACTTATCTTATAAAGAACTCGTTCTGCAACTAGCTACGTCGTTGCAACGTTCCACCAAACCATAGGCCAGTGTGGTCCTTAATCTCTCAGCAACACTGCCACCCCCAAGATAGGCATGATTCTCCAAGGTATAAGGAATAAGCAGGCTTACACATAGCTAAGGATACACAAAACACAGCCAAGCCAACATCGTTGGGTTTATCAGGCCATCAATAAGACAGCCAAACCAACATGGTCAGGTTTATCAGGCCATCAAGGAGTTGGGAAAGGATAAATACTAAGCTGGTGAGCTCATTACAGAGGTAGGAACACCTACACCAGAACTAGCCTAACTTCTAAGACACCCACACACACTGAACACAAGGAATCAGTCGCTTCTCTGCTAGACAGTCCCTCAGGCCTTGACTTCCCTTCCAGTGCTATTCAAGAGTTGTGGAGAAGAAATCCATCCCTCTAGCTCTGTCTGTGTGGATTCCAAACACACCAGGTTTATCAAGAAACTCAAGCCCCCATCCTTGGTCCCAACATAGTCCAAAGACCAACCATTGCACACATGCAATTAAACAGCAGTTACAGCTTAAATAGGGAAAACAACTCTTGAGTCGTTCTTGTCCCTATCATGGCCAAAACAACTCCCAAGTGAATTACAACCGTCCCAAAATGTATCAGTAAACACAATTCACAACGTGGGGAAGATAACAGTCCATCCTAGGCAACAAAGCAATCGAAAAAGACTTACACAGGTTGCACTGGGGAAGGAGATATAGACTCTCAACCTGTGTGTGAGGAAAACTTGCATCAGAGACTAAAATACAGACGGAAAACACACCCGATTCCACTCTATGGAAAAGAGTGAATGACAAATGATAAGCGGCTCCCCTCCTGGCTGTGTGAGGTCAAAACAGAAAAGATACCTGTGCGTGAGAATGAACAGACTATCGTCCCTACATGAGGATGAACAGACAATGGAGAGAATCACATAGTTGGAAGTGTGTGAGTGTTTCAGCACCTTCGTGGAGAGAGTAGAAAGCCTAGAGAGTTCGCTTTCTTTTCCCAACATGAGCTTCCATTGTTGGTGGAGTGTGCGGGTTGGCAAGGACTGACAATCCTGCCACCCCCACTCCCAAACAATAACTACCTCAACTACTTAGTATAATGTTTAATTTGGTAGTTGGGTAAGACAAGGGAAGGTGACACATGGATTTTTCCCCATTGGATCATGGTTTAACAATTCCCCCCCCTTATCCTTGGGAAAATCATGCCCCTTCTCAATTTAGTTGTCGCGAATGTAGATGGTTGGGCTATTTAATTAAATATGCATATTTACATGATGACAAAACTCAATATTTATGCCACATGCCTCGATATACCACCAGTGACAATTTCAACCCAAAACATAGAATAATCCAATCGATGGTGGGGCCCTCGACTTTAGCCCCGCACCATCATTATTTACAATATATATACATCATATACATCTAATGCAAGAGGGTAAAAACCGGGGTGTTACAGATGAATAAGGGAACATTTTAGATTAGGAGGAGGCATATGATACATCAGTTGAAGAAGAAAAACAAGAAGAAAATCATTCTTCACCTGATAAAGCAAGAATGTAAGTACTTTCAGTAGTGCCTCGCTATCACACTATTCAATGCAAGGATGTGGTATTGGGACAAAGAGATTAAGTTTTTGTAGATGAAGGAGCTACAAATAATTTCATTGATGCAAAGATGGTGGAGAAAATAAAGATATCAAGTGAACAATTTGATGGCTTCACAGTTCTCATTCCAGGTCACAACATAATGCAATGCAACACATGGGTTCCAAAGCTGCAAGTCACCATAGGTAACTATAATTTTGTTGATAGTTTTTATGTGGTTGTTGTTGCTGATACTAATGTAGCATTGGGAGTGAAATGGTTGTATTCTATAGGAGATAATTCATTAAATTATGAAATTCTTGAAATGAAATTTCAAGATTCAACAGGTGTACTAAGGGTTGTGAGAGGGCAACACACTTACACAAAATAGGTAGTAAATTGCAATAGTATAAGATATATATTTAGGCATGGTATTGTATAATGGGATTTTGAATGTTATATCACCTCTCCCAAGCCAAATATTAGAGTTGTTAAACACCCAAAGGAGATAGAGACACTTTTTCACAAATATGAAAATGTTTTCAGAGATCTTCCACATAGTAGACCAACTGATAGGGGGGTTGAGCATAACATTGTTTTGGAGGAGGGTACTTCACCCATTCAAATACCACCTTATAGACATCCAAAGAAGTTCAGAGATGAGATTGAGAATTCCATTCAAGAACTCTTATATTTGGGACTCATTAGACCAAGATCTATCCCTTATGCTTCTTAAGTAGTGTTGGTAAAGAAAAAAGATGGAACTTTGAGGACGTGTATAGACTTTAGAGATTTGAACAAGAAGATAATAAAGAATATATATCTTATTCCTAGGATTGATGATCTCATGGATGATATATTTGGAGCTAATTACTTTTCTAAAATTGATCTTATATCTGGTTATCACCAAATTCGGATGAAGGAGGAAGATGTGCAAAAGTCTTCTTTTCGATGTCATTATGGTCACTTTGAGTTTCTTGTTATGCCATTTGGGTTGAATAATTCTCCAACTACATTTGAAGCATGTATGAATAGAATATTTTCCAATCATATTAGAATGTTTTCTTTAGTCTTCTTTGATGATATTCTCATTTATAGTAAAACTTGGGAAGAGCACTTGCAACACCTAGAGATTGTGTTGAAAACTTGGCAAGAACAGCCTTTGCATGCTAAGATGTCTAAGTGTGAATTTGGGATGGAAGAAATATTATATATTAGGCACATTATTGGGCAATATGGAGTGAAATTGCACATGGAAAATATCATGGCTAATGGCCATCACCAAAAAAAATCACAGAATTAAGAGGCTTCATTGGAATATGTACATACTACTGTCACGTCCCCATCCCTCGGACCGGTGAAGAGGACGCGACGTACACCAATGCAACCAGGCAAATAGCCCCATGAACATGAACAGAAGAGATCAATGCTGAAATTACAAAGCTTAAAAATAGTGCATGCGAAGATGCATAAACATACAAGCATAATTCTTTAATCATACAACGGAAGCAAACATATACATTCCAACATCCCCATGTTCATTATAATTCATTAAACATCAATATAATTGTAGACATGAAGTATCATCAGCACTTATCTTTCAATGAAGAATTCCACAACCAGCTACGTCGCTGCAATGTTCCACCCAACCATAGGCCAGCATGCTCATCAATCTCTCAGCAACGCTGCCACCCCCGAGCTGGGCATGATTCCTCCAAGATAAGGGTCATTTCAGTCTTACACATGGCCAAGGGACACAACTGCCAAACCAACACCGTTGGGTTTACCAGGCCTTCCACAATCGGCCAAGTCAGCATAGTCCGAAGACCAACCACTGCATACCGTAGCAAAACAATCCTTCACAGCCCGGTGAAGAAGAAAAGATGACCAGGGATAATCCCAACAAACTATGAGCACAGCTCAAGCCCATAAGGCAACATGGAGTTGTTCTTGGTCCTAACGTGGCCAAAACAAATCAGCTACAACCCAATACCAGGGTACTTCAGCAGCCACAAACACACAATGAATGATAGTAGGAATCCACAGTCCCAAACAGGGAACTTCATCCAACAGGTTGGAAATCAACAGCCCACAGCACACACAATTACTCCACGTAACGGTTGGGCAGCTTACACAGTCCCAAAACAGGGAGAATCCAACTCCTAGCATGGACAAAGGGAAACTCAACCAATGGATTAGAAATCCAAAGTGGCCCAAAATGAAATTGAGCACCACAACCAACAAAACTGGGGAAAACAACAGCCCCAAAACACAAGCAGTGAGCACGACTCATAGTATGGGAAAACGACCCCAAATAGTCTGTGCGTGAGTGCAACTTGCACCAAACTGCAACACACAAAGGAAAACAAATGCATGACCACAAATCAGTAAGGAAACTTACACACAATCCCTCAGCATGAAATGGTTTCTGCACCCAAAAATCCCAAGCGACAGCCACGATTTTCCTTGCTCCCGGCGTGAGCAAACCAATGCAAAGTTCTCGTGCGTGAAGAGAGAGGAGAATGTCTCTCTGCATGAGGATCCCAGCCTACGTGTGAGGGGAAACAGCTTCACCTATGCATGCGAATCAACAGACCCTCGAGAGGAGGAACCAGCAGACCCCCATCATGAAGGTTGAAGACCAGGCATGAGAGCAACAGACCATAGTCCTGAAAATTGGAAACGTGGGAGAGAAGAGTGAAGGTAGTCGTGGGTGGAGTGGGAATGTGGGAAAGGGACTGACAGTCCTACCAGCCCACTCCCAAAGGCAATAACTACCTCAACCACAAGCCATAACTTCCCCCAACAACAAAACCAAGCCATTGAAGAGGTTGGTGAAACAAGAAAGGTGACAAATCAAAAAGGTGGAAACACATGGGTTTTTCTCCCATAAACCAAGGTTTGACATCCCCCACCCCTTATCCTTCGGAACCATGCCCTTTTCATTCAACGTTGCACTGTCGTAGCTGGTTGTGGTTTTATTTTTAATTGATGTGCATATTTACATGATGCCGGATTATAATGTGCCAAATGGCACAATAAACCATTGGCAACTATCCCCATTGCGGAAACACACACACACAACCAAATCGATGGTGGGGATTTTGCCTTGAGCTCCTCACTACGATTAATTACAATATATACATCATGCAAATGAGGTCAAAACCGGGGACATTACAACTACAAGAAGTTTGTGAAAGGGTTCTCCAAGTTGACTTTTCCACCGACTCATTTGAATAAGAAGGATGCTTGCTTTAAAGTGGAATGAAGAGGCTAAAAATTCCTTCCAAAAAATGAAATAGGTAATGAGTAGTTGTCCCATACTTGCATTACCTGATTTTTCGAAGCCTTTTGTTTTTGAATGTGATTCCTCATGTGGAGGAGTAGGGGCTGTCCTAAAGAAAGGAAAACACCCTATAGACTTTGAGAGAAGAAATTTGTAGCCTAATGAAAATATTTATTCCATATATGACAAATATGTGTCGGCCATCATTCATGCCTTGGCTAAATTCCAACAATACTTAGTAGGCAACAAGTTTGTGGTGATAACTGACCGTAATAGTCTAAGACACTTCCTTACCCAAAAGGATCTAAATGAAAGGAAACAAAATTGGTTAATAAAGATCCAATCTTATGATTTTGATATTGAATATATGAAAGAAAAGAATAACATTGTAGAATATGCATTATCTCAAAGACCTTCTTTTTCTCTCATGGACATTGCTAAAAATTGGAAAGACATGCTACTAGTTGAATATGCCAAAGATAAGTTTATTTGTGATGTATTAGATGGACTCATGGGAGATGATAAGTACAGAATTTTGAATTGGCTGATATACTATAAGGGAATAATTTATCTGGTTAGATATTCATATCTTAAGTACAATTTTTGCAGGAAGCACATGATTCCCCACTAGCAGGCCATCCGGGGATCTTCAAAACCTATACAAAACTAAGGAAAAGGTTCTATTAGAAGGGGATGAACGAAGATGTTTAGAATTATGTGAATGAATGTAAGGTATGTCAGAAAAAGAAATCAGGACTCAAATACCCAGCTAGTTTATTACAACCATTTCCCATTCCAAAGCAAAAATGGGACATTATATCGATGAATTTCATCACCGGTTTGCCCAAATATTTGGGGAAGGATTGCATATATGTGGTAGTAGATAGATTGACTAATTTTGCTCATTTATTTTCTGTTACATCCTCTTTTAGTTCTGCACAAGTGGCTGACCTTTTTTTCAAAGAAATCTTCAGATTCCATGGGCTCCCCAAGAGCATTGTGAGTGATAGAGATGGTAGATTCATGAGTGCTTTTTGGCAAGAAATTTTTAGATTGGTGGACACTCAATTTACTCCAAGTACAACCTACCATCCCCAAACTGATGGACAAATAGATAGGGTGAATAAATGGTTGGAAGGGTACCTCCAAAACTATGTGGGAGAACAAAAAAAGCTTGGACAAAATGGCTATACTTGGGTGAGTTTTGCTACAACACCACCTTTTACATGTCAATAGGGATGTATCCTTTCAAATAATTATATGTTTATGATGCAATTATATTTTATGATATTATATTTGGTGATAGTAGAGCTCCAAAAGCTAAAGATTGGATGAAAGAAAGCCAAGAAATTTTAAATCTTTTAAAAGACAAATTGCATGTTGCCAAAAATCAACAAATTAATATGCAAATAAACATATAGAGGAAAGGATGTTATAGGTTGATGATTGAGTGTATTTCAGTTTTCTTCCATCCAAACAAATGTCTCTCAAAAGTAATGGAGCATAAATCGTAAAGCCAAGATACTATGGGCCCTACAAGGTAATCCAGAAGATTGGAGAAGTAGCATATGAGTTGGAACTTCTGGAAGGGAGTAAAATTCATAATGTATTTCATGTTTCTTATCTCAAGAAAGATATTGGTCAGAAATTGTCATTTCATATACACTCCCTCCTTTGTATGATTAAGGACAACTCATACTTATTCTGGAAAAGGTTTTGCAGACAAGGGAGAGAACATTGAGGAGCAGAACAATCATAGAATACTTGGTGCAATGGAAGGATCTACCAAGTGAAGATTCCACATAGGAAGAGGAGAATATTTTGTAGCATCCAAATCTGAAATTGCTTGAGGAGAAGAAATATTGGGTGGGGAGGAATGTAATGTCCCCATTCAAATAATTGCATAGAAGGAAAATTCCAGCAATCCTACTAGTTCCCTAGGTTGGGTAGAAACATTGGGAAGTTAATAAGGGAGCGAATAAATGGTTTTTATACATTATAAGTAATAAATATTTATTTAATGGAGTTAATTAAATGAATGCAAGTGAAAAATGAAATGGCTATGGAGAATGGAGACACATGGAGACTATGGGGCCCACTCAAGCTGGAATTCCTATGTTAAATGGCATCCTCCTCTTGCAATCTCGAATATATGGGAATCCTAATGTTTTTGGATGGATTATAAGGTTAATATACTTGTCCATATACTTCATAGGTCTAATTTGGGATGAATTGTAATTTACATGAAAAGAGGAAGAGCCAAATGTGAGTTTCATAAACACTTGGCTAGATTCCCCTTACATTTATGACATCTATGACACCAATGATGGAGATTTTATGACAATTATGAAACAAGTTAGATATGAAGGATGACATCTGAAATATTTGACATTTCATGCCTGAATAGAGAATATTAGAGGAAACTCATGGGATTTGGAGAAGTACAAGAGGATCCTACTCAAATTTGGAAGAAGAGGGAAGGTGAAGAGAGAGGCCACATGGCATAGCATGAGAAGCCACACCAATTCGACTTGGATTTATTTTATGGATGGATTTGGAACCTTATAAGACCAATAATTTTTATAAAATGCATGGAACAACCATGATAAGGGCCTTTTGATCATTTGTGAAAATTGTTATTGTAAAGAGAGAGAGCTAGTGGATGACTAGTTCATGCCTTGGGAAATTTCGAGGCTAAAAAATCATCATCCTAGCTGATGTTTGGAGAGGCCACTCAGGTCTTTAAACGGGATTCAAAGGAGTCATAAGTTATAGGTGAAAGATACAATAGCTCGTGCACATATCAATTTCATATTGTTCTTCCTTTCGTCTCAAGTTTTCTCAACATATTTAAGCTCTATGGAGTGAGGCGCACTTGGTGATCTATTCATGTCTTTTAGGGACCTTATATTCATCCATTATTTTATATTCTGATGTAAATTATATTCTATTTAATTTAAAAAATCTCTCAAGTCGAAAGGCCAAGAAATATCATGTATTATTGCTCAATAATGAAGAAATAGTGTTGTTTCCCCACTACATTGTTGTAAACTCTTGTAATCTTGATGGATTCGAAAGGATGTATAAACTATTGATTATTTATGAATGAATGGACTATAATTAAAGTATATTATCGGTTTCATGTTTAGTAACTTAGAATTTGTGGCCATTGGGTCTAATTTCATAGAAATTCGAGAAAACTACACCTTGTTTCCCCAAGGGTCCAAACCTAGTTCTTTATATCTAATTGAAAGATTTGATAAAAGCCATGGAAGGTCATTTGGTTATGCATATGAGTCTCTGAAAATGTATTCTACACATCCCATTTTTAAATTTAAGAATTCGAGTAGGTTTTTACACATTTGGGAAGCCATTTCTAGCACTTACTGCGAGGGGGGGTTTGAGCCCAAAATTGCGAGTAAAATCCTCTATCTTGTTCAGAATTTAGTATAGACTTGAAAAAGTGATTGGAGGGCCATAATACATCCATGAACATATTAATTAAGTTATTATATCATTCATAAAACTTCTCTGAATAGTTGGAAGCAATTGGGCTGATTTGGAGACCAAGACACTAAAACTAGTCAAGAGCCAAAATTGTGAATAAAAAATGGAAAATTGGGCATTTGGGTAAAAATTTTTAAAAAGGGACATTACAGAAATAGTACCAATACCAAAGAAAAATTCAAAATTCATTGGTTTCCTAAATATGTATCTATAAGAAAAATAATTCAACATATGGAAATATATATAAGTACAAGGAAATATTGGTAGCTCACAGGATCTCCCAGAAGGAAGGAATCGACTGTGAGGAGACCTTTGCACAACTAGCTAGGTACACTTCAATTAGAACTATTATTTCCTTGACATCCAAAATGAAATGTAAGTTATAGTATATGGAATTAAGTACAACCTTCCTAAATGGATTGATTGAAGAAAAAGTATATATCAAACAACCAAAAGGTTTTTAGACAAATGATCATAAATCTTGTGTATGCAAAGTCAAGAAGGCATTGTATGGGTTAAAGCAAGCATGTAGAGCATGGTATGGAAGAATTGGTGGATTCTTGATGAGTTTGCACTTTACCGAGAGTAAAGAAGATTCCAATATCTACTATAAAGTTGACAGTGATGAACTTATGATATTACTACTATATGTAGATGCTCTATTCTTGAAAGGTGAAGATAATCCCATCAACGAATGTAAGAAGAATATCGCTGCAAAATTTGATATGAAATACCTTGGAATGATGCACTATTTTCTAGGTCTTGAAGTATGGCAGTATTGAGACGAGGTCTTCCTAAATCAAGGAAAATATACAATAGAAATCCTAAAGAGATTTGGGATGATGGATTGCAAGGCTATGACTACCTTGATGATAACAAATTTGAAGCTATTGAATGGTGAATCTTCAAAAATGATAAATTCCACCTTATACATACAAATTATTGGTTCTCTAATGTACTTAACCAATACAATACACGATATATCTTTTGTTATAAACTCTCTTCAATATATGGTGAATCCAAAACATATTCACCTAGTAGGAGAACAACATGTGATGAGGTACCTAAAGGGGACTTTAGACTATGGTCTCAGATATGCATCAAATGGTGAGATCACATTACATGGATTTACAGATTCAGATTGGGAAGAAAGTGTCGTAGATAGAAATATCAATTCATGATGTTGTTTTAGTTTGGGATAAGGCTTGATCTCATGATTCGGTAGAAATAAATCCAATATTGCACTTAGCATGACAGAAGCTGAATTCATTGTTGCATGCTTAGCTTGTAGAAAAGCAGTATGGCTTCGCAAGTTGTTGACATGATTATTTGATGCAATGATAGATGTGACTGATATCCATTGCGATAATCAAATTTTTATTAAGATGGTATAAAACCCAATGTTTCATGATAATTCGAAACATATCAAAGTTAGATATCATTACATTCTATATATGGTATAGAAGGGACCTATAAAGCTCAAGTATGTTCCTATAGAGGAAAAAGTGGCAGATGTGTTGACTAATCCTCTCTCTCATGTAATGTTTGAATACTTTAGGGACAAGCTTAGTGTATTTGGAAACGAACTCCCTCGAAAGAAGGAGTGAAAAATATGGTAGAGGGTTGCAGTGGTGTGGTGTCTTAGCCTAGGGTAGGGTAAGGCTAGTTAGGCTTGTTGGCACAAAAGTGTTAGTAAGTCCGACGAGGCCTATTGATCCTAGGGGTATTAGTATGTATGGATAGGCCTATTTATCCCAAAAGGGTTAGTAATCTAGAAAAGGCTTGTTTGTCCCCAAGGATATCCATCTGTATGACTAGGCTTGTTGAATTGAAAGGTTTAGTATGTTAGAAAAGATGTTCGGATGTATCTACGAGAGAACTCACCGAGTTATTGCTCCAAAATGGTTAGAGGGAAAGGTAGTATCAGTATTCCTATACTAATGTGGAAAGTTCAATATTCTCATACTAATGTTCGGTATTTTTTATACTAATGTTGTTGTGATGTTGATGAGATAGTTTCAATATTTCTATACTAACGATGATGATGTTCCAACATCTCTATGATGATAATGGAGATGATGATCTAGCAGTTATTGATGATGTTGATTTAGCACTAATATGATAATGATGTTGTTGGTGTATTTACATACTAATGTTGCAGATAATGTTCCAAATATTCATATGACACATAGAGACTCACCAATCAAATGTATAGTCTTTGTACTGGTTTCTACCTTGGTTGAATACCTTCCTAGTTAAGAGGGAGTGTTAAAATATTGTAACTTCGGACGATATTCTAGTTGTATTGATTGTATTCCTCCTTCAAAACATGTATTTGATGTGATTGGTTATGTAAGAAACATTGATAGAATCAATTCAAACCTCTGTATGTAATTCGGGTCAATAGTACCCAAGTGCCATTATAATAAATATTATTTTTGGTGCCTTACTAGACAAGTCGCCATGCTAGGTTTAGGTCAATTCAAGAAACAAATATAAAAAGCGAGGTGCCCGCATTCATTTTTATACACTCACTTAAGAAATTTTGGAAGAGAGATAAAGACAAGTGCACCAGAAATAAAGAGGAGAACGTGTCTTGGGGTTTTACACTATTTTGGTTGAGTTATATCATGAGGATGTTTTGTCAGGTTTTCTCCCTTATGGTTTCCTCAAAGAAACTTATGGTTTCCTCAAGAAAACTCTTTGCGTTCTTTTTGTTAATATGCTTGTTGCACTTTCAGTGAACCTACTATTATAAAAAAAATTAGAATTTCATCTAATCAAT
The DNA here is from genome assembly GCA_001517045.1 of Pseudotsuga menziesii. Classification (NCBI taxonomy): domain Eukaryota; kingdom Viridiplantae; phylum Streptophyta; class Pinopsida; order Pinales; family Pinaceae; genus Pseudotsuga; species Pseudotsuga menziesii. The sequence continues at coordinate 63,357 of LPNX010172461.1, forward strand.
TCAGAAAACATAACACCAAGAAATACAACTTTGTGGGGAATTCATGCTATCATATGAGATTGTTGAGATTTGTGCTGGCATTGAATCCATTTTAAAGGAGTATATAGAACAAGGTTAAACATAAATATTGCAGTAAAAATAAGAATTCGGCAAGCACAAAAACAATACAGGCAGAAGAAAGAAGAGAGCACTAAAATAAAGCAAGTGAAACAACCAGAATGACAATCAATGCAGATATCAGGAAAATGCCAAATTGTGCAAACTGTCAATATGTCGAAGTGCACAGAGAGTGGATAAGTCGAATTAAATACAAATGCAAAGAAAGTTGTTTGTTTAAGTGTGTATGTTGAAGTATGCATGTCGAAGTGTACAACACAATCAACAAGTCAACAAAGTGTTGAAGAAAGACATGATTTTGCCAAAATAAAGAAGCCCCTCATTGTTGTACAAAAGACTTCTTCTTCGAATAATTGCTGTGGTCAATTGATTAAATTAATAAAATAAAATGAACATGTGGGCCCTCATGTGGGCATCAGCAGTGATATAAATAAAGAAGGATTTTAATGTTTTTGGTTGGCGGTGTGGTGGAAATCATGGATAGTATGAAGTTTTATTCTTTTGGGTTTTGGAGGAATCAATGACTGGTTGATCAAAAGAGTAAAAGAATAAGCAAAGTCAGTGTACATCAAAGTCACAAGTCGTGGTTGACAAATCACAGTCTAAATAAGAGTTGAAGACTAGAGCATAGCGTGATGTGAATTTACCGAAACCAAGTACACAACCAAGTCGTAAATTGCAGTGGTGTAAATAAAAAAAAGAGGAGTTTGGTGCAAAGTTGTTCGATCTAAATCAAGCACAAAGAAAGTTCGCTATTTTTACACATGAGTAGGTTTTGGTGAAGTGAAAAACTTATCCCACCCAAAGAAAATTAGTAAGATGAAGGAAGAAGTGAGTGCAAAGCTATTCAAGAAAATTCATAAGATATAGGAGGAAGTGAATGATTGAAGCATGATGTGAAGGAATTCAATTAGAGAAAAACATGAAGTCACAAGAATGACAAGAAACAATATCTAGAATAGGTTGAAAAAAATATCTTACTAATTAGAGAAAATTAGTAAGATGAAGGAAGAAGTGAGTGCAAAGCTATTCAAGAAAATTCATAAGATATAGGAGGAAGTGAATGATTGAAGCATGATGTGAAGGAATTCAATTAGAGAAAAACATGAAGTCACAAGAATGACAAGAAACAATATCTAGAATAGGTTCAAAAAAAATAAAAGAACAGAATTACTCAGTTGAAGTATAGTGAAGATAAAACAGAGTTAAACAAGAGAAACTGCATGCTTCTTAGGTTACGCTGAGAACAACTGACATGTTAAATCTGGTCTACAAGATCAACCTTGCACCAAGTATTATATTCCTCATGACATGTTGTATTCTGTTTATAAGATGGGTCTTCTACCAAGGGTTAGATCCCTCACCTCTAAGCACTACTCTAAGTTAGTGCTTAAAAACCTACATATTGGTTTCTTTTGAAACTGATGTATTCAAAGATCTATCAAATATTTAAAATTATTCTTGGTGTCTACGGCTTGTGATGTTCATTCTTTATACAGTGAAAAGTTTATTATACATAACAATTATGACATGCAAAATAACAAATAAAATTAATTGCATATATGTCACACTGATTCGTCCCCTTCTGAGTGTACTTGTTGTGTTCATCAATTGGTATAAGAATGAGGTTACTTCATAAAACAACAAACAAATAGAGGAAGATCCTTGAGAACATATATGGATGGAAAACCAATGTTGATTACAAATGAAGCTATTTTATTCAACAAGACATACTACTCTTCTTGGAGAGAAAGAATGAAAGGATATAGAAACTAGTCAAAACATTTAGCAAAAAAAGAAGCCAAGAAAAACCACTGAACAACAATTAAGGCTATCTTATAGCTTATGAGATCAAAATAAACAAAAAAAATGGGATAGTGCACATCTGCTAAAGAATTATGGCTTAGGTTGGAAAATCACATTCATGTCGAGGTGAAAAACATGCAATACTCATACTCGAGAGAAGTAGAGTTTGAGGATGATATTGATGAAGGTATGTACTCCCCTAGACATTCATACTGCATTAAATCAAATATAGAGCATGATTTTTTTTTGTTAGAGATGAAGAACAAGATATAAAGAAGCTTAAAATATATGTTTTAGCACTAATAGAAGAGGTGAAAAGGTTAAAATATGGGTTAAAATATGAGTCACTCTGTCAAAGTGCAAGGGATGATCTGGATATTCTTGAAAGTAAAATTATGTGAGTTTTAAAATAAATGGAAACAACTCAGAATAAAAATGAGCTGTTACAACAATTACTTAAGGAGTCCAGAAGACATTACCCACGCATAAGTCAAAATAAAAATTGTTACTGAGTTGAAAATCCAACTTGAAGAAATTGAAGGAAGAGAGGAAGTCAAATAACCAAGGAAGATGGTACCTGTGGTAGTGTCAAGTTGGAAGTAGAATAATTCATAAGAAGAAAGGAGGAGTTAGATCTCGAATTCAACACAGTAAGAGTAGTTCATTAATTATAGATGAGATATTTAAAAATCAAACTACACCAAATGAGCAGCAACAAACTTGAAATTTACAAATATGTTTCACTTTTTATCGTTTCTCAACACTTTTCAAAACTATAGAAGGACTAATTAGATCTCAAATTCAACACTAAGAGTAGTTCATTAATTATAGATGAGATATTAAAAAATCTAAGGTCACCAATTGAGCCCCAAATACAAACTTGAAATTTACAAATATGTTTCAAATATCTTTCAGCTTTTATCAGCTCTCAACACTTTTTAAAAGGATAGACCTTGAGCTCTTGAACTCTCCAGAGAGTTATTTTTTTTCTTCTCTTCTCTTTATGTCTACTGATTTACAATCTTATTCTTTATATAGATAAACTAAAAACAGTTCTTTGTGGAGCTACTAACTTAATATTAAAAACTGTAATAACTATCTACCTAGAAACTTATCTTCATAAATTTAATTGAACTACTTTATATAGGAGACCTAAACTCTTCATTCTATCAAAGAAAAACTAACCTGCTACATACTTTGGAAAAATCAGCTGAAATGATAAAAAAATAATCCATAATTAATATGTGTTGTTCTCACAGAGGTAACTTCATCTGGTATTCAATTACAAGCTCAACGAACAACCCAGCTTAGGCAGGTATGTAAACAATATACAATTTATTCTTTAACTTACAAATGGAGATATACATACAGGCGGGCACAACATGGAAGAGACCAAGGAATTTTTTTGGTCATTTAATCACATATATAGGCTACCGCCTAACACATTGAGATTTCTCCAAGCCCAAACACGAACTAGAGACAATAGAAAAACGTTGGTAGGGCCTCTTCTGCGTGAATATCAGGTTAAATAATGTCTCAATTTGCTTATTGGCCAGAACATAGATTAAAATTCTTTGATTTCCGTGCACGAGATAATACAATCGCCCAAAGATTAAAATAATAAAATTTTCTTATTGGCCATGAGATGAGATAGATTAAAATTCTTTGATTTCTATAATCATTGCTGCTGGACAAGGATATTATATAAAAAAAAAACTTAAAGTTCTTGAAATATATTAACTATATTTTAAATTAACATTTTGATGGAAATATTTCAAAACCTTTTCCTATTTTTACATTTATTTCAAATATTTAAAAAAATAAATATGGAGAGTTCTACCATAAATTGACAATTCAAATTATAAACTATAATTCTTATTTTTATATTCTTGTTATTATTATTATTTATTTTGAATTTAAAATTAATGTCATAAAATCCATTACCTTATACATGTTTAGTGTTATATAATGAAAAAATATAAATACTTGTACCAACATCTCCTCTTACAATATACCTATATAATACCTCAATTTAGAGAAATCAAATCAAATATAATTAAACTTCTTAAAATAAAATAAAATATTAAACATAAAATTTGACCTACCCAAAATGACCATCATATATAGGTTAAAGTAATTAATATACCATAGAAAAACAAAATAATAATAATAATAACAAGATGGCCTTGTGTTACACTTACCTCGAACTCAAAAGAGAATGATACTCTTAATAATAGAGTTGGTTAAAACCCTATATAATATTAATCCATGAGAATGGATGCATATCTTATTTGTGGGTGTATGCTTAAGAGAATGCCTAAGCGACCATGGAAAAAGTTAAGATCCTTCCATTCACATTTGATTTTACTCTTTGCCTCTCATCTTTGTGCCTTCTAGCTTAGTGCTTTTATTCAAGGTTTTATATTTGAATAAATTTAAAATATAATTTAAAATATAAAAATTTAATTGATTTTTTTTAGTTAAATAGATTAAACTACAAGTTATCTATGTTTGGTTATATATTATTACTTTTTTTTGTTATTTTTCATGAATTGTGTTTTAGCTATTTATCAGCTACAATTATTGATGCATTCATTCATCATCTACTAGTTATTCATTTATAAGTCATCATCTATTTTTTTTTTCTATCTTACATTATTCTAGTTAAATGAGTTCAACCATGATTTATTCATGTTATTTTTTATATTTTATATTTATTTAATTTATAATTGTTTATTTTGAATTTTTAATGACTTAGTATAGAATCAATTTAAATAGTTTTATAATTGTTTATTTTGATTTTCGAATGACTACTAAAATCAATCTAAATAGTACACTTGTCTCTTACTTATGTAATGGAGGAAAACATAGAATTTGGCTCAATAACATTTCAATAGTTCATATGCATTTCAATTCTCTTTTATATAGCAAAAACTAACACTAAACATTGTGTTTTCCTTGAAATGAATGTTTTTGGACCAATAACAATTAACAAAATAACAAAATTTATACTAACATGAAAAAATCAAATACAAACTCCCTTCAATGATAGACTAAAAACAACCTCTAATAAAATACAAAAAACAAGACCTCTTTTGTTCATAATACAGTACAACCAAATTACAATAAAAACCTTAATTTTCAAATTTCACTCCCAAAATAACCCAAAATAACAAGAAATATATTTTGTATTTTTAAAATAAAATCACAAAAACACTCTGATCCAAGTACATAACATATCTTAATATCTACAATATCAATAAAAAAAAGACATTGAGGCACTATTATACATAAACAAGAGACCATTCACATGTAATGAAATAGAGATGTAATCAAATCAAATATTAAATGTTATAGCTAAGTGACTATGAGAATGTTATAGCTAAGTGACTATAATATTCATGTAACTAGTGTTATTGATATAAGAGAACAACCTTCATCATCATAGTAAAAGTTTTGAGAAAACAATAACTTGAGATTGGAAGAAAAGTACTCATTTCATGATAAATGTTGACAATTATCTACTCAAGTAACACAACAAAACAACCTTCATCATCATAGTAAAAGTTTCCAGAAAACAATCACTTGAGATTGCAAGCAGAGTACTCATTTCATGATAAATATTGACAATTATGTACTCAAACCTACATGGTGAAGTAACAAAACAGAAACAGTCTGGAAAATTAGAATCCTGGAAATTCTTAGAGTAATTTTATTGACACACAAATAAAAGAAGACTGACAAATACAACATAGAATATGTAATAACAACATAGAATAAGAAACCAACATCTAAAATCCTACAAAACACAAAACCAATATCTAAAAGCAGGTTTTGAAAACCCACCATGCAGACGCAAGACAAGCTGGAGGGTAGATTGCTTTTGAATATTGTAATCAGCAAGTGTTTGCAAGAAAAGTACTCACTTGGCAATTATCTACTCAAGTAACACAACAAAACAACCTTCATCTTCATAGTAAAAGTTTCCAGAAAACAATCACTTGAGATTGCAAGCAGAGTACTCATTTCATGATAAATATTGACAATTATGTACTCAAACCTCCATAGTGAAGTAACAAAACAGAAAGAGTCTGGAAAATTAGAATCCTGGAAATTCTTAGAGTAATTTTATTGACGCACAAATAAAAGAAGATTGACAAATACAACATAGAATATGTAATAACAACATAAAATATGAAACCAACATCTAAAATCCTACAAAACAAAAAACCAACATCTAAAAGCAGGTTTTCAAAACCCACCATGCAGACGCAAGACAAGCTGGAGGGTAGATTCCTTTTGAATATTGTAATCATCAAGTGTTCGGCCATCCTCCACCTACTTGCCAGCAAAAATAAGCCTTTGCTGATCAGGAGAAATTCCTTCTTTGCCTTGAATTTTAGCCTTCACATTATCAATCGTATCAGATCTCTCAACCTCTAGTGTGATCGTCTTACCCGTCAACGTATTAACAAATATTTGCATACCACCACGGAGCGGAATAATGAGATGCAACGTAGATTCGTTTTGAATGTTGTAATCGGCCAGACTCCTCCCATATTCAAGATGTTTTCCTGCAAAGATCAATCTCTCTTCATCTAGATAAATTCCCTCTTTATCCTGAATCTTGGCCTTCGCATAATCAATAGTGTCCGAGCTCTCAACTTCAAGCGTTATGGTTTTCCCGTTAACATTTTGAAAAATATTTTCATCCCTCCTAAGAGACGGAGAACAAGGTGAAGCGTCGATTCCTTCCTGATGTTGTAATCAGAAAGACTGCGTCCGTCCTCGAGCTGTTTTTCAGAAAAGATCAACCTCTGTTAATCAAGTAGAATCCCCTCTTTGTCTTGAATATTAGCTTTGACATTGTGAATTGTGTTAGCGTTCTCAACTTCGAGATTGACGGTCTTGTCAGTGAGGGTTTTGACAAAGATTTGCATCCCTCCTCGTAGATCATAGATGGTAGTCCACACAAAAATTCTAATATATTAATGTTTATTCGTCTAAAAATTGAAGATTTTAATCATGCAATAATAATTTCAACATAATTGAGAACCAGTAGAGTACCTTAAGGTCTAGTTGAGTTAGCAAGCGAAGCTTTAGTCTAATGAGGTAGTCCAACCAAGTAGCAGGGTTGAAGCATGCTAAATCTAGTTCTAAGAAATATGTGGGATTCCTAGGGCCTTTGTGTCCACTACTTTGATAACCGCAATAGAAACCTCACTTGTGACCTTCCATCTGTGTTAAGTATCCAAATAGTGTTTTATTTTCCCAAGTGTTTTACCCTTCCACCTTTTTCTTTTATTTCTCTCCAGCGAAAACACCACTTCATTCCCCAAAATATCTTTCACACACTTTGTTTCCCACCGGGTCACCCTCCTCCCAGCCACCGACTTCCTCCCTTCTTGATAAGGCCCTAGGAAGGTAAAACTATAATAAATTACAGTTTAAATTATTAATACAAACTAATTCAAATGAGCCTAATACTATGAGATCTCACTAATGCAATGTAAATTTAAATAACAAGAAGCTAATACTATAATTAATATCTTATCTAAAACTTATGACAGCCATCAACCACTATACATGATCACACAACAATAATGAATATCACTACAAAAAAACCCTTTAGGTTTTTGTTTAGCTCCATTTTTCGCTTCCACTCATTGTTTTAATGTATTTTTCTACATTTGTTGGACAAAGTGAGAGCCATTCTACAAGTAGGTTCTATTTCTGATGCAAATTGCACCTTATATTCAATGTCAACACTAAAGTTGACACTAATTAGCAATGACTTTATTGCTTCTAGTTAGCTCCCTATTTAGCTTCCAATTGTATCTTTGAGTAATCCATGACTAGCTTCTAGTTTATATTCCATTTTAGCTTAATTTTTCACTCCCTTATTAGCTTCCTTTGTAGCTTCTAGTTTAGCATCCTTTTTAGCTTCCAATTTAATGCCTAATTTAGCTTCCAATTTAGCTTCCTATATATCAATGGTGACAATGATGAGGATGAGGATGAGGATGATAATGAAAAACAAAGTAGTGATGCTGATGATGATGACCATGATGACTAGCGTAGAGTTGATGATGATGATGATAATGACATGCTTATATGACGATGATCATAACATTGAGGATGAGGATGAGGAAGGTGATAATGATAATGGCAATGTAGCCAATAATGACAATGATGATGATGACAATGACAGTCACGATGATAATGGTGATGATGATGGAAATGATATTGACGATGATAACAATGATTATGATGACAATGATGAAAATGATGATGTCGATAACAACTTAGGGGCTGTGGGGTTAAGAAGGTTAAGGGATTATGGATTATGAATTAGAGGCTTAAGGGTTAGGAGTTAGGGGGTTTAGGGGTTAAGGGATTAGGGGTAGGTGGTTTATGAATTAGAGATTAGGGCTTAGGGAATTATGGTTTAATGGGTTTTGGGTTATGAATTAAGGGTTTAAAGGTTTAAGGGTTAAGGATCTATGGATTAGTGGTTAAGGGTTTAGGGTTTAAGGGGTTAGAAATTAGTGAATTAGGGGTTACGGGGTTCATGGTATACGGGTTAAGGAATTATGAGGAAAGGTATTTATGAGTTAGAGGGTTAATTGATTAGGGGTTTAGGGGTCGATGGATAATTGTTTAGGGCTTAAGGACATAGGAGTTAGGGGTATAAAGGATTATGGACTAAGGGATTATGGGGTTAAGGTGTTAACATATTGTCATTCAAGGGGATAATGTATTTAGGGACTAAGGGAATTAGGGGTTAAGGGATTATGGGTTAAGGGATTAGAGATTAGGGGTTAAGGGATTAAGGTTCAAGGGATTAGGGGTGAGAGGCTTAGGGATTAAGGGGTTTAAACGTTAATGGATTACGAATTACATGTTAAGGGCTTAGGGCTTAGGGGTTGGGAGTTAGGATTTAAGGGATTGAGGGTAGGGATTTTATGGATTAGGGGATTTATGGATTAAGTTTATGGCGTTATGATTTAAGGAGTTAGTGGTTAAGGTTAAAGGGTTTAAGGGTTAAGAGCCTAGGGATTTGTGATTAAAATGTTAGCACTTAAGGGGTTATGGATTAAGTGATTAGGCATTAGGGAGTCTAGGGGATAAGGATTAAGGACTAATTTACTAAGGAATTGAGGGGTTTGAGGGTTAAAATATTAGGGGTTATCGAATTTATGGGTTATAATAATAAGTGTTTAGGAGTTTAGGGGTCATGGGTTAAGGGGTTAGGGTTTAAGGACTTACGAGCTAGGGGGTTTAATGATTATAGGTATAGAGTATTAGTGGTTAAGGTGTTAAGGTGTTAAGGTCTTGGGGATTAAGGGGGTAGGGGATTTAAGGATTAGGAGTTTTAGGGGTTAAATGATTATGGGGGTTAAGGGAGTAGAGATTACGGATTATGGGGTAAGGGATTAAGTGTCAAGGGCTTAGCTAGGCTTTGTTAGATTTTTATCATTCAAGCTAGCATTATATTAGGATCTTTAACTCAGAAAATAACAAGCGCAACAATCAAACACAAGAGACAATGAACACAAATTTTTTCCTCGGGGAAACCATAAATGGAGAATTAGCACCAAAAGTAAAACCCGAAAACATTAAGATGATCTCTCGATAGCAGTAATCTCTTTCTTTCTAGCGCCATCAACTTTTTCTCCCTCAGCTATGCACTACAAATAAGTGTATGATAAATAGAGAGGATCACTCTCTATTTGTACTAATTCCAAACTTTACAATACCTCACTAGGTCCGAGTTCTCTAGGAGAGTATAATAACCGTAGGGCCTCGCAAGTGTGGGGACTTTAACCCTTGAATAATAGGGGGGTTACCCACAATGAATTCACATGACTTGTTTACATTATTGAATCTCCCGATAGGAACATCAGGGCATGCCATGACTCAAATACATTACAGATAATTCCTGGAATAAACATCGGGGTACAAGACATAACATATACAGGTGAATACATTCTGAAGTTACAAATACATCAACACTCCCTCTTAACTAGGAAGGTATTCTCTCGACACAATTTATTAGCATGGGTGTGGCACGTGTCTTCTTCTTTGTATCATATGGATCATCAATGAGTTCTCGTCATCTTCATCTTCAAGTCATCTTCATCTTCAAGTTATCTTCATCTTCAAGTCATATTCATCTTGATCTGGATCATCATCACTGGATCTGGATCATCATCACTGGATCTGGATCATCACTCGATCAAGATCATTACTAGGTCATCATCACAGATGCTATCTCTTGATTCTTCTCGTCATAGGAAGTTCTACAGAGCTATCCCTCTATCATGTTGGATTTACATCTACAGAGTTAGTCCTTTTTCATAATGGATGTATCATCACAAAGCTAGTCCTTTTTCATACTAGATGTGGCATCTACACAGAGCCAGTCCTTTTTCATACCGGATGTGTCATCACAGAGCTAGTCTTTTTTCATACTGGATGTGGGATCTACACAGAGCTAGTCCTTTTTCATACTGGATGTGTCATCACAGAGCTAGTCCTTTTTCATACTAGATTCGGGATCTACACAGAGCTAGTCCTTTTCCATACTAGATGTGTCTTCACAGAGCCAACCCTTTTTCATGCTAGATGTGGGATCTAGACAGGGATAGTCTTTTTTCATACTAGATGTGTCTTCATAGAGCCAACCCTTTTTCATGCTGGATGTGGGATCTACACAGAGCCAGTCCTTTTTCATACTGGATGTGTCATCACAGAGCTAGTCCTTTTTCATACTAGATGTGGGATCTACACAGAGCTAGTCCTTTTTCATACTAGATGTGTTTTCATATAGCTAGCCATTTTTCATGCTGGATGTGGGATCTACACAGAGCTATTCCTTTTTCATACTAGATGTGTCTTCACAGAGCTAACCCTTTTTCATGCTAGATGTGGGATCATCACATACATCTGACAATGGAAGGAACCACTCCTCTCACCATGTCATAGCTCTTACATCTGACCATGGAAGGAACCAATCCTCTCACCATGTTAAAAGGGAACAACAGTTACATCTAACCATGGAAGGAACCAATCCTCTCACCATGTCAGAAAGGCACATCACAAACTCATCACTTGCTCTTGGAAGGAACCTCGATCTGGAGAACACCAAGCTTCTCCCTGAAGTATTCAAACTTCACCTTAGCCAATGGCTTAGTCAACACATCAACTATATGTTCATCCTTCGCAACATACTGGACCTTCACTACTCCTCTCTGCACCATATCCTTGATATAGTGATATTTGATCTCGATATGCTTCGACTTGGCATGGAACACCGAATTCTTCAACAACTTCATGCAAGTCTGGTTCTTGCAATATATACAAGTATCATCTAACTGGATATTAAATAGATTAGACAATAGCTTCCTTAGCCATACTACCTCACAACTAGCTAAACAAGCTATGACATACTCTACTTCAGCTGTAATTAGTGCCACACAAGACTGCTTCTTGCTAAACAAAGAGATCACACCTGATCCCATACTGAAGCAGCACCCTGAAGTGCTCTTCCTATCGATGGCACTGCCTGCCCAATCTGAATCAACATAACCCTCTAGGTTAATATTCTGATCAGCCTTATACTTGAGCCCATAATCAATTGTACCCTTTAGGTAGCTCAGAATATGCTTTGCAGCAATCAAGTGAACATGTCTCGAATCTATCACAGGATCTATCAGGAACTCACTCAAGGTGTTCACAACAAAGAAAATATCTGGTCTCATATTCGTCAAGTACATCAAGGACCCAATCATCTGACGATACATCATGGCATCAACTAACTCAGATGAATCATCACTCAATAGCTTCAGGCTCGATTCCATAGGTGTGGTTATGGGCTTGTAGTCCATCATCCCAAATCTCTTCAGGATATCTATTGCATATTTTCCTTGTCTGAGGAAGATTCCATCCACATTTTGCAACACCTCCATCCCTAGAAAATAATGCATCATACCCAAGTCCTTCATTTCAAACTTGGCAGCAAGCTTTCTCTTCGTATCAGTAATCAATCCATCCATACCTATTATAAACAGATCATCTACATATAGTAGGAGTATCACTGGATTTACTTCTTCAGCCTTGTAGTAAAGGTTGGAACTGCTTTACTTTTGGTAAAGCCCAAACTAGATAGAAAGCCATCAATTCTTCCATACCATGTCCTGGGTGCCTGTTTCAAATCAGACAGGTCTTTATTCAATTTATATACATGAGTCTCTCTATCATGTGTCTCAAATCTGAGTGGTTGCTCCACATACACTTCCTCTTCCACTACACCATTCAAGAAGGCAATCTTTACATCCATTTGGTGTATCTTCCATTTCATCACTACAGTTAGAGAAAGTACTGATCTAATGGAAGTGTATCTAGCTACAGGTGCAAAATTTTCTTCATAATCTATTCCTTCTTTCTGGGAAAAGCCACGAGTCACAAATCTTACTTTATATTTTTCTATGCTACCGTCTGCAGCATGCTTGATCTTGTAGATCCATTTGGAAGTCACCACGGACTTCCCCTTAGTTCTTGGGACAACATCCCAAACATCATTCTTCATGATCGATTGGTACTCTTCAATCATAGCATCCTTCCATTCTTTCTTTTTCGTTGCTTCTTCATAGTTGGAAGGTTATTTATCAATGAAATCACATAACAAGGCTACATAACTGGAACAAGACCTAGTTTTTCTCCTTTGTGTGATTCTTCTGGAGCCCCATATCTTTCTGCACCTTGGATAGATTCTCGTACCCAAGCAGGTTTCCTGGTGTGAGGATTCTTCTCTTGAGGTGGATCTACAGGTTCTTGGGGTTCTTCTATTTCTTGATCTTCTTCTTGATATTCTTCCTTCATGGTTGTGTCATGAATTCTTGGTGCTTATGTTCTTCAGCTTCTTCAGCAAGTGTCTTTTTGGACTTAGTTGTAAGCTAAGTCTTTGTCAAATGTTACATCCCTGTAGATGTCGATCTTCTTGAATCCTGGGAAGTATATTCTGCAAGCCTTCGAGCTTTCAGAGTGTCCCACAACTATACCCTTCCTTCCTGAAGGATCTAAATTTGTCCTCTTCTCTTTTAGAATGTGTATGTACACTAGACAACTGACTATTATAAGATGGCTGACTTCTGGTTTCTTGCCAGAAAAGGCTTCTTCAAGTGTCTTATTCTTGAGTACTCTGTGTGGAGTACGGTTCTGTACATACACCATTGTTATGGCAGCTTCTTCCCATAGATGCATGGGAAGATCTTGATCATGAAGCATGGCCCTTACATCTTCCATGATCATTCTATTCTTCCTTTCTACAAATCCATTTTCTTGTGGATTATATGGAGTGGTTAACTCCCTCTTAATCCCTGAATCTTTGCATAAGTCTTTGAATTCATTCGATGTGAATTCTCCGCCGTTATCTGATTGAAAAATCTTGATCTTCTTTTTTATGTGGTTCTCGATCAATGCTTTGAATTCCATGAACTTGCTGAATACTTCATCTTTGTTCTTCATAAAGTATATCCATGTCTTCCTAGAAAAATCATCAATGAAAGAAACATAGTAAACATACCCGCTTAATGAACTAGATGACATCAGACCACATACATCGGAGCGAATGATTTCCAAGATTCTTTTTTCCTTGCTCTCGCTACTTTGAAATGTCTTATTTGTGTTCTTTCCTTTTGCACATCCTTTGTAGACACCATCATGTTTTTCTTGCATTTCTGGAAGACCTTAAAGAGCTTTTCTTGCAAGTGGTAGTGCCCTGTAATGCACATGTGCAAGCCTTCTATGCCAAAGCTCATTTGGTTCTACTGAGTCATGAACCAAAGCCTATTCTGGTTGGCCCTTCAATATGTATAGACCTCCTTCTTGTTCCCCAATCACTATTGCATCATCAAAAGTCTTTAACTTTGGCCACATAAGAACTTGGCCATCTACAAAAACAACCCTCATTCTTTTTGCATCCAATGCAGATATGGGGAGGAGGTTCTTCATTAGTCCTGGTATAAACAATACATTTTTGATCCTCATAGACTTTCCAAAGTCTAGCTTATAGGAGGATTCACCCCTACCTTTTATTGGATACTAGTAGTCATCCCCAAGTTTCACCTTGTGAGGTGATGCATGTTCATATAGTTTCACAAATGATTCTTTGAATCATGTCATATGTTTGGAAGCACCACTATCTATAAGAAAATCATTGCTTCCATGTGAGATAGTTCCCATGAGAGAAGAGATCATCACATATTCTTCATCACTTGAATAATCATCACTTTCTTGTCTGATTCTCTTTGTGGAAGGTTCATCATCCTCTACAGCATGAGCATGACGTCTTCTTTTGTTTCTCCTTTTCTTCTTTGAGTTCCCATTGTTAGGGAAGTATTTGGATATGTGTCCTTTCTCATCACATGTGTAACATCTAATAGTAGATAGATCTCTTCTAGAGTGTGAATTCTTACCTTTGGAGTGATGATGGTCCCTTCTGGTTTTCTTGGTGTGGACTGTGAGAGCCTGATCTTCACTTCCCATCTTTTCTTCTCAAGATACTATCTGAGCTTCTTCTTGAGAGCATTCTTCCCATAGTCTACTGAACTTGACTAGCTTCTTTTTGGGATAGATCCCTTGAATGAAAGAGTCACATGCCCTAGGAAGACCATTCAAGGTGGTCATCACAATATTTGCATTCTCCACTTCTTCATCTACTACTTCCAGCTATTCTTTGATATGAGATACCCTTGTAAAGTAATACTAGATGGTCTCTACATTCTAGATCTTTACATTCTTCAGTTGGTTTCTCAGAGTCATCTTCTAGTTTATATTCTTCCCTTCAAACAGTTTGTTCAAGGCATCAAACATATCTTTAGGTGTCTTTAGGGAGGACGCCTATGTATGAGGTGATCCTTGATTGAATCATCAATAATCCTCTTATTCATGACCAACTTCTTCTTTTTTAAGGCCTTAGCCTCATCTCCCTCTAGAACTCGAACCTCCTCATTGATATAGGAGTCCAACTCATTTTCTTCTAGGACGAGGGAGATCCTATACTTCCAAGATTGGAAGTTATCAGCTCCCTCAATCGTTTCATCAAGTTTGGTATGATGAGACATCTTAACTGAGAACCTCAAATGGAAATACAAAAGATTTAGATCTTACTAGGTCAAGATGTTGGATCTAGATCTCGAGATGAAATTCTGTAGTGCTGGTTCAGGAGCAGATTAGGGTTTGAATTTCCTGGGGTTCTGTCCAACCAAAAACTTTGATCTTGATCTCTAAACTTTGATTTTGAGTAGGAGATCCATCTAAGCCTAGGCTCACTCAAAAATTCCACTTTTGTGGAAAGCCCTAATTTTCTGTAGTAGTGTCGGATCAAAAAATGAAAATGCTCAAAATCAGATTCTGCTTTCACAGAAAGATGTGCCCTAGAGAGGAGATTCAACCCAACCTTTTTTTGGTGAAAAGCTGTGGAGAGAGATCGAAAAAGTAGGAAGCCCTAGTTTCCGTAGCTGCATAGTGTCTTCTTCTTAGGTTAGCTCTAATACCATGTTAGATTTTTATCATTCAAGCTAGCATTATATTAGGATCTTTAACTGAGAGAATAACAAGAACATCAATCAAACACAAAGACAATGAACACAATGTTTTTCCTCGGGGAAACCATAAATGGAGAAAACCCTACAACTTCCTCAGAGATAGAATCATCACCAAAAGTAAAATCCCAAAACAGTAAGATGATCTCCTGACAGCAGTAGTCTCTTTCTTTCTAGCCCCAACAACTTCTTCTCCCTCAGCTATGCGCTACAACTGAGTGTGAGTGAGTGTGTGATAAATAGAGAGGCTCACTCTCTATTTATACAAATTCTCGACTTGACAATAAATCACTAGGGCTGAATTCTCTAGGAGAGTCTAATAACCCTGGGGACCCGCAACTACGGGTACTTTAAACCTTAAACAATAGGAGGGTTACCCACAATGACTTGACATGACTTGTTTACATGATTGAATCTCTCGATAGGGACATCGAGGAATGACATGACTCAAATATATTATAGATACTTCTCGAAATAAACATCGGGGTATAAGACATAACATATGCAGGTCAATACATTCCTAAGTTACAAATACATCAACAGGCTTAAGGAGTTCAAGGTTAGAGGTTTAAAGGTTAAGGGATTAGGGACAATAGGTTAAGGGCTTATGGGTTAGGGGGTTTAGGGGTTAATCGATTTAGGGGTTTATGCATTAGGGGTAGGGGGTTTATTGATTAGGGGATTAGTGGGTTATGGTTTTAGGGGTTAGAGGTTTATGCATTTAGGGTTCAATGGATTAGGGATTAATGGTTGAGAAGATGAGGGTTAAGTTTTTTGGTAATAGGGGATTAGGGATTAAAGGGTTTAGGGAATATTAAGGACTTATGAATAAAGGAATTTAGGGGTTAAGGTGTTACGATATTAGGGTTTAGGATATTTTTGGGTTAGAGGGTTAAGTTCTTAGGAATTTACATGTCAAGAATTAAGGGTTTAGGGTTAAATTACTTAGGAGTTATGGGGTTTAAGGGTTATGGTGATAAAGTATTAGGGGTTAATGGCTTAAGTGGAAATGTGTTAAGGCCTTTGGAATTAAATGGGATAGATGGTTTAGGGATTATGGGATTTATGGGTTAAGGAAGTATGGGTTAAGGGATTAGGGATTAGGGGTTACCGAATTAAGGGTTAAAGGATTATGGGTTATGGGATTATTACTTAGAGGTTATAAAGGTTAAAGGATTATGGATTACAAGTTAAGGGCTTATGGGTTATGAAGATTAGGGATTAATGGATTTATGGGTTTATGTATTAGGGGTAGGGTTTTATAGATTAGGGTATTTATTGGTTAGTGTTGGGGAAACCTCTAAGCAACAAACTATTAAACACAAAAAAAGAAGGAAGGGAACAATATTCCAAGATAAGAAGTCATGTCGAAAGACGCCATTAAATCACTTAAGAACAACACGTCATGATTAGAACATCACAGTACATAATGAGTGTGGAAGAAAACTCAGAAATGATATATTAGATAACCATTATGGTTTCCTATTTATATTTTCCAAATGTAACCAACTACTTGAAAGTAAGGAATATTTGGTCCACAAATAGGGATATTTTGGGAAAACCATTTTCATAGAATCGACACTGTTCGGAAGTTGAGTTGGTTGTTCAATCAACAGTTTAGCCATTCTATCGACTTGCTTCGGTGGTTCTCTAGTTGAATGCTTTGGTAGTCACCTATTTTCCAATGAGCCAACATGTCTAGAAGATGCAAGGGTGTGATGAATTATTAAGACCTTAGGTTCAAACAACCCTATCAACACAACACTCTAGATATTCAGGAGGTGAAATTAGTTTCTCTTAACACACCCCCATAATTTCATATTCTTGAATCCTGAGCATAGCCCTAAGTTTCACAAAATTAGATTTTGGAAAAGGATTCATAAAGATATCAATAACCTGATCATCAGTTTTGCAATAAAAAAGTGAAAGAATATTCTCCTATACCAACTATCTCAGATAATGAGCATGGATTTCAACCTTCTTAATCTTGCTACAATCCACATGATAAATAGTGACTTGAATAACACCACAATTATCATAATAGATAATAGTAGAGGCCTAAATAGGAAATCTAAGCTTATCAAGAAGATGAGAAACTCAAAATCCATTTGTTCATGCATTGATAACATCATGATACATGACTTCTATACTTGAAAGAGGGACTACCTTTTGTTTCGTACATGACCAAACTAAGGATCAAGAACTTAGTTGAATTATATAACCATATGTATACTTTTAGTGGTTAATGCGACCACCCTAGTCAAAATCAGTGTACCCATTTGGAGGGTCAGATATACGACAATACTTGATACCAAACTGATAAGTAAATTTAATGCAACAAAAAATCCTCTTTGCATCTTTCGAGTGGCTTTCTCAAGGATATTGCATGAAGAAGGAAACCACACTAACAAAAAAGGAGAGATCCAGTCAAATGTGCATGAGATAAATCAAGATATTGAATAACTACTGATAAAGAGTGTCATAACATCATGGAGAGTTGCATTATTTTGACAACTGTATTCTCAACTAATAAGGTGTATCACACAATTTATAGTCATAAAACTTGAATTGTTTCAAAATATCCAAGGCATATTTTCATTGAGAAAGAAATATGCCATCATGCATTTTGAAAACTTGAATGCCAAGAAATAAATGAAAAAGAGAAAGGTCAATCATTTCAAAAATATTTGCAAATTGACTCTTTAAACGCAAAATGAGATTGACATTGTTCCTATTTATGATTAAATCATCAACATACAATGCCACATTTAAAGTATCACCTGAACATGCAATACATAAATATTGTTATCATGTTCACAACATTTGAATCCAAGATTGACAAAGAGACTATCAATCTTCTCATACCAAGCATGATGTTCTTATTTAAAACTATACAACAACTTATTTAGTTCAAAAACAAGACCAAAATATATCACAAAACAAAGAGGTTTCTCCATATAGGTTTCTTCAGCCATATCTACAAGAAGAAAGTCATTTTTAACATCCATTTGATGAAGCTCCAAACTAAAATGAGCAAAAAGAGAAAGGATCAGTCAAACATAATTCATCTTTGTAACAAGAGAAAAGGTTTTAGTAGTCAATTCATTTTTGTTGAGACAAGGCCTTGGTGACCAAATGAGCCTTGTAGCATTCAAAATCACTATTTTAGGTAAACATGTTCACATAGACCCATCGACACTTCATGACATTCTTTCCTTATGGTTGGGGATTAATTTCCCATGTCTAACTCTTCTTCAAGGAATCAATTTCAATAGACATAGAAGTTTCCCATTATAGTATACCATGAGTATAATCATATGTATCTTGATCAAAGGTGTTGAGCACATTTCCCATTAAGGAAACATTGCCACATTATGTATAACTATGAGTCTTCCCACCAACATTAGGATTTCCAGCATCCAATCTAGTAGGTTCAATTGTCTTAATAGCCTAGAGAGTTAAGCAAGTCATTGTTGATGTAAGTTGGTAATAGTCTGTCATGTGAGTTGATGAAGTGAGACTATTGACTTCAAGAGTTGGAGTTGATCGACCAACAATTGAATTAGGAGGAGAATTTATTGATCCAATAAGGAATCCATAGATGGGTACAATTGATCCAAAGTCATCAATAATGTCAAATAGATCATTGTTCATTGGACTAGAATTCAACAAATTATTGTCTAAAGTTTTGTCATCAACGCACTTTGACTCAATATGATATATTTTTTGGCAATATGAAATAGTATTTAGGCTTTCATCCCATCAAAGTAGCCCATCATGACGTAGTCATGGCTCTTTGGATTTGATCTAGGAGGATAGCCACAGTCGAAGAATGTCAAAGGTTTCCATTAGCTTCAAAGGTATTAAATCGATAAAGAGATTGCACAGAGGTTCCTGATCCAGTTTGAATGAGATAAAATGAACTCCATTTGTGAAAGAAATTACAAAGAAAAGGAGGCTATTAATAAGAAAATTTCAAAATACATTGGAAAAAGTGTTTTACACATTAAAGTTGAAAGTTCAATAAAAACTATGTAAAAGGGGAATTATATGAAAGTGCTCATACAAATTCTCATTTAATTTGTAAAAGAAGGAAATTAAAAAGGTGTTAGAATACAACTCACCAATTGGTTTCCTAGTCCTAAGGGAGTGTTGAGATATTCATGGAGAAAGATGAGACTATTTCTCCATCTATCCCTTAAGGTGTCCCTTAATCCTAATTTAGCGGTTCATGGGAGAGATATTCTCCTTAACATGTGTGATGATTAATCATCCATGTAAATGCTATAAAATCCTCTCATTTGGAAAAGGAAGGTAGAAATTTTTGCGCAAAGCTTTCTAGTAAGCTTTGTTTGAGAAATTTCATCCCAAGATGAGAGAAACCTTTCAGTTCATGTGAGAGCCTTGATTCTTCTTAGCGAGGAAGACAAAGGCACCCCAATATGGGAATCAACCACTTTAATTTAAGAGCATACAAATGTACTTATGAAAGCCATATATCTTTAAAGGAGATAATAAAGAGACTCAAAGTTTCAATGAATCCATAGATGTAGTTAGGGGGCTTGACGAACTTTGTTAACAATTCTGGTTTGCATATCTTCTCTTTGTGCTTGTTTTTTCAATATTCATTTTTTTAAAGATAATAATTGATTACTATTCCAATTTATTTATTATTATTGAGAAATTGAGAATTTGATTAATTATTCGTTAATGGAATAAAAAGTGAGTTTAAACATTTTTGGACCAGGATTCAATTTCCTTATGTAGTTATCACTAATATGCTCCCAAGCAACACATCAAAATGTGTTGAGATGTCGAATAGAGGATTTCCTACGATTCTGTTTCTTAACTAGAGTAATGTCGACAAATTATCTGGTTAGTACAATATTCAGTAAATAATTTGAGCAGTGGACAACTTTTGCCCAAAATTTCATCGAGATGTATTTTGTTTACAATAGCCTCACCTTGTCATTTCTACCAAAGTATGATTCTCCTTCTCTGCAACACCATTTTTGTGAGGGGTGTGAGGTACATATCTCTTCCAAGAGATACAAATTTGCATGAGATATTATTCAAACTTCTTGTTCACATATTCACCATTGTTGTATGATCTTAAATATTTAATGGGTCGACGACACTGCTTTAGAGCAAGTGCTCTAAATTCCTTGAATTTTTCAAAGACATGAATGGTTGTTAATACTTCATTTATGTCAAATAGGATGTTAAGCTTACTGTTTTCATTGATATCAAATAGAAGGTTAATTTACAGATATGTTGGACTTAATGATTAATGTAAGATATGATGTTGGCCTTGACCTAATGTTATCATATGAGATTGTTGGCATCGGTGTTGGCCTTGAAATTAGTTTGAAGGAGTATATATAAAAAGGCTACTATAATTTCCCTTTTTGAAATTTTTTTAAATGACCATTTTTTTCACTTTTTCCCCAATTTTGACCTTAACTAGTTTTGATGTCTAGACCTCCAAATTGACCCAAATGATTCCAAATTTTCTCTGAAGATACATGATTGATAATATAACTTAAATATTATGTTAATGTATGTTTTTTGAACTCCCAATTACTTTTGTGAACTTTTTTAATGTTATGTTCAAAGCAGGAGTCTTTACTAGCAATTTGGGGCTCCAATTTCCCCTGGGTAATTGCCGGAAATGGCTTCACAAACGATCCAAAATTCACTTGAATTTATGAACAGAGGCTGGGTATGTGTAATAAAACTTTTCAAAGTCTCATATGCATCATTTCTTAGTTTATACAGGCTGTTATGACTCTTTCCAAAACAACTCCCAAGTCACAATTTTGACCCTTGGGGAAATTGCTCCAAATCTTCTCCCAATGCAATAAAAATGAGTAAAATGGATTCCAATGCTTAAGTAATGAACATGGGAATTTAAATATAAATTAATTACAGAACATAAATCATACATTTATCAGATATAAATTACTCCATTTGAAATAATAAGCATTACCATGGCATATATCAAAATAGAGTGGAAATGGTCATTGTTTGCTCATCAAAAGTCATTTTGACATACAAAAATTGGAAATTTAGACTTGAAAATTTTTGAGAATTAATAAAGTAGAATATTTAACTGCTTAAAATCATAAATTTACAATGGAATTATCTCCTCATTCGAAATCATCGGCATTATAATGGTTCACAAAAAGATAGTGGGGAAATGACACTATTTCTTCATTGTTCAACATTTTTGCATGAATTATTTTGGGTATTTCGACCTGAGATTCTTATGAACGTGAAACAAATAGCATATAAATGATAACATAATATAATGGGAATTATAATATTCCCAAAAGAGATCAATAGCTCACCCAAAGCGCAATCCCTCCATTGGCATGAATATGGTGTGAAAACTTGAAATAGTTGAGAGAGAGTGCTGCAATAGAAGAATACACATGATTTCCTATATATTACACCTGCAAATAATACTCCATTAAATACCTAAGTTTCCTTTCCAAACACTAACTAGGATGGGAACCTTTCACCCTCGAAATTGGCTTAAGCAAAAAAACTAGTCATCCACTAGCTCTCACAATTGACAAATGACAATTTCACAAATGAGAAAAAGATTCTTATCATGTCAAATACCTATATTTTATAAACATACATAATCTATCCATAAACCAAAGCCAATTAAAATTGGTGTGGCTGCTCATGCTATGCCATGTGGCGTCTCTCTTCACCTTCCATCTTCTCCCAAATTTGAGTAGGAGCCTCTTGGCCTTCTCCAACTCCCAAATTCAATCTCTAAGATGCTCTATTCAGTACTGAAAGGTTAGTATGTCAGTATTTCATCCTTCATATTTGACTTTTGTCATGACTGTTATAGAATCTCCATCATTGGCGTCATAGATGTCATAAATGTAAGGGGAATCTAGCCAAGTGTCCATGGAACTCCCATTTGGCTCTTCGTCTCCCATGTAAGTTACAATTCAGCCAAAATTAGACCTATGAAGTATATGTATAATTATATTAACCTTATAATACATCCAAAAGAATTATGATTCCCATATATTCGAATTTGCAAGAGAAATATACCATTTAACATAGGAATTCTAGCTAGTGTGGGCCCCATAGTCTCCATGTGTCTTCATTCTCCATTTCCACTTCCATTTTCTCTTGTATTTGTTTAATAATATCAATTATTAAATATTTATCCTCTTCTAATTTCTAAAAATAATTTATTTTCCCCCTTATTCCAAATCTCAAAGCTTTCACCCCCAACCAAGAAAATGAGTGATTTTCCTCCTTGGCAATTATTTGACTTTTAGCATCCCTTTGACAACTTTCATGAATATGGAAAATGTGATTTGGCCATTATGACCCAGTGAAAAATTTGGGACATTACAAATCCTCCCTTCCCAATATTGCGTGTCCTCAAGCAATTTCAAACATGGTTGTTGAAGAACCTGCTTTCTGTATGATTCTTTGAAGTTGCCATTTAGCTGTCCACCTTGAGTCTTTGAGATTTCATGAATATTTCCGAGAGGAACCACCATGATTTATTTTGAACTACTTTGATTAAAATCACCTTATTAAGTGGGGAATCCATCTCCCATACTTCTTGTTTTCCAAAGAATCTTAAATGAATGGGACTAAAAACTATCCCAGGGTCCCATTGCTTGCATTGCACTCCAACAATTAAGAGTGCTCTCCAACACATACCATTTTGAAAGAGAAATCCTGGATCCCATTTTCTTGTATGCATTCTTTCAAACATCATGAGTGCATAATATATATCATCAAAGTATATAAAAACATAATAAGAATGCACATCAAGGAGGTTCCCCACCAATAAATCATGAAAGTGCTTATACCTCCCAGTGAGTAGACTACCAGTTCTCACGTACATACATGTTTCAAGTGACCAATCAAATCCTCTCCAATGACATAGGTTAGTATCCCATGTTCTATAATTATGCTCTAAAAGGAAGTGATATGCATCAAAATGTTTAGCCTTGTATTATTTCATCCAAGAAGTGAATGAAGAATCTCCACTCAAATTTGAACCAAATAGTGAGCAACAGAAACAAGGAGACTTCAAATGACTCAAAGAAGTGTGACCCATACATCCATGAATGAGTGAATCATAAATATATAAAAATGTATGTTTTTGGTAACAAAAATGTTCTCCTATCATAATTCTATTCACCCTAGTGTTGGATGAAGTTTCTCCAACATGAAATGAACCAAGTGTTGAGCAATAAAAACCATGAGTCTTCAAGTGACTCGAATGCATATCACAGGTGCATCCATGTAGATGTGCATCATCAGAAAGTAACAAGGAATGCTGCTGCAAATATGAATAATAATGTTCTCCAAATTATATGTAATGTGCATCAATATAATCATCCATATGTTCTTTCGTCCAATAAGTGAATGGAGAACCTCCATCAAAATATGAACAAAATAAGGAGTAAGAAAAACATGAAGACTTCAAGTGGCTCAAGGAAGTCTCATCAATACACTCATGAATATGTATATCATCATGTAACATCAGAGGATTTTTCTTCCAATAATAATTTTCTTCAATCATATAAATCTTCACCCAAGTGTGTGATGAAGTTCCTCCAACATCAAATAGACTAGGCAAGGAACAAGGAAAATCATGAGTCTCCAAGTGACTCAAGTGAACATCATAGGTGCACCCATGTAGATGTGTATCATCATAATGTAACAAAGGATTCTTATGAAAATGTAACTAATAATGTGCTACAACCATGTTATCATAAAAATTCAATATAGGAGTTCCATACTCCTCATGTCGCACCATCAAAAAGAACCCTTTCACCCATACTTCGTTAGGATGACTGCTGCAAAATTTGGAAGTGTAGGATGTAGGAGAAAGAACCAACTCACCCAAGTGATCAGAAAGTACAAAATTGTTATCATGTGAAGGATCCATAGGGGTAGGATTATACACCTACCTTAAAAATTCAAAAATTTCCTCATAGGTTAGTTTCAATGTAGTGGAATCATGTAGTTCTCCAAAACATGTGTAACCATTTTCAAGAGGCAACTCAAGTTCCTCTTCCACCACAACAAGTGATTGTCTCTCATCAATATTATTTTCAAATACATCAAGAACCTACAATTTCCCATGGCTCTCATGATCCCTCATTTCATGTGAATCCTCCAAATAATCTACCATTTGACCATCTTTGATGTTGCACATTGCTCAATGAATATTCTCCATGTCTTCAAGGAATGATGGCTCCTCCAGGGAAGTAGCTCTCCAACAAGAATTTTATACCAATGCTTGAGTGTAATGGATTATTCTAAGGGCCTCTTGGATCTCCTTTTCATTCATCTTTAAGGACCCTTCAAGAAAATGAGGCTCGTGGAAATGAGCCTCCTTGTATTCTTCCTTCTTGCTTGGACCAACTTCATGAAACTCAAGTGGTGATGAGGAAGTTGATCTTGCTTCTTCTTCAACTGCTACAAGGTCTTAATTTTCATGTTTAATGGAATTTTGGCTTGCACCAACATTTTGGAATATGATCTTTGTGTCACCAACATAAAGTTGTGAGCACCCATCAATAGGTAATCCTTAGATTCATCATTAGATTCTGTCTGTTTCATTTCCAAGGTAGCATGTGTCACAAAATTATCTTCAGTATTTTCAATAAAAAATTCTTCATACTCATGTGATATATCTTCATATTTTTCAGAGTCACTTGGGGGTGAATTTCGATCATATTGATGTACTACTTCTTCTAATTCACCTATTTCAGAACTAGGAGGTTCATGGGTCTCCTCATTTTGCTCCTTCAAGCAAGCTGATGCAATTTTCCCCTTGCTTTTCTTCAATTCAATATATTTTTCCCAACTTTGGATAGCCAAAAATTCGATTCCTTTAATAATATTCTTGGTCATTTCTTCAAGTATAGGTTCCATTATTTTTATTATCTCCTTACCATCATATGAGGTTTCCTTTTCATCCCTAGTCATGGTTTCCAAAAAAATTGCCTTCTTCTCCTACATTTGTTTTTTCCTCTTAAAAAAACCAACACTTTTGGTTTCAATATATAATGGTGGTCCCTGAATTCTAGTAATAATAAATATCAGACCACATCTAGTGCCAAGATCATGCTCTGATACCATTGTAATGTCCCTTTTTGAATTTTTTTTAAATGACCATTTTTTTCACTTTTTCCCCAATTTTGACCTTAACTAGTTTTGATGTCTAGACTCCAAATTGACCCAAATGCTTCAAAATTTTCTCTAAAGGTACCTGAATGATAATGTAAATTAAATATGATTTTCATGTATGTTTTTTTACCTCCCAATTACTTCTATAAACTTGTTTAATGTTCTGTTCAAAGCAGGAGTCTTTACTAGCAAATTGGGGCTCCAATTCCGCCTAGGTAATTGCCAAAAATGGCTTCACAAACGATCCAAAAGTCACTTGAATTTCTGAACAAAGGCTGGTTATGTGTAAGGGTCCTTTTTAAATTCTCATATGCATCATGGTCCAGTTTATAAATGCTGTTATGACTCTTTTCAAAACAACTCCCAAGTCACAATTTCAACCCTTGGGGAAAATGCTCCAAATCTTCTCCCAATGCAATAAAAATGAGTAAAATGGATTCCAATTTTTAATTACTAAGCATGATATTTGAAATACGCATTAATTATAGACCATCCACCATACATTTATCACGCCACTCGTCAATCAACCATTGGTATGTATTTCTCAGTCACCATTCATATGCCAACTAAGTTATCATGTCATCACCACATCACCGAGGTACCATATGAAAAATTTTCACTGCCATGTATGTATTCCTCAAAATTCTGAAAATGAGTGACACGTGTCACTCTCTGGTGCTCCCATGTGTCATGCTAACATCCACCGTATGAATGCCATGCATGCTATTTCATTCTTGGCCCTATGGAAGGACATGGGTATATGTAAGGGGTTCATCCATAGCATGTATGAGATATTGATAAAGAATATTTCATCCATAGGATGTATGAGATATTAATAAATTGTGTGTTTATTGCACACTGATGGTAAATTAAAAATATTTACTTTACCGAAAATGTTTATAAACAAAAATTGTATGCAACATTGATGGTTGCATTTACTTCAATTTCTTGAGCAATACCCAGCTATTGTGGAGGCGTCCACTCATTAAAGTCGACTTTCATTGGATTCATATGTCAAATTATTAATAATTTGTAGTGCACATAACCACAATATTCTTGGAGCATGCATAAATAATAACTAGGATTAGTTTTTGAAGTGTGTTCTTTTTTCATTGAAAATGTTAACTATTCCATTCAATTCTACTTATTAACATTTTCTTTTCTTTATAACATGTTTTCATACTTTCAATTCAATTAGATTTGCAAAACAATTGTTATATGGGATTAAAATGATCTAACAATGCTTGGAAGTTAAATAATTACTTGGAAGAAAATAAATAAAGAAAATAAGTTCTACATTTCTCTCTACTATCAACAAAATTAGCATACATATCATTCATTTCATGATATGCATATTTAAAATTATATCAACACTAAACCATATAACCAGTCTTATAAAATAATAATAACAACTAGTCTTAATGATATTTGTATGTATCTAACATATAATAACCATATCATACATACCACATAAAAATATTCTATAACGCACACATATTGCATATCTACACAACCAATAATAAATCGATTATACAACATGATGAGTGATAATAATAACATGTATATCATAAAAATTATATCAACACTAAACCATATAGCCAATGCTATAAAATAGTAATACCTACTAGTCTTAATGATATTTGTATGTATCTAACTTATAATAACCATATCCCACAGAACACATAAAAATATTTTATAATCCATACATATTACCTATCTACATAAATGATAAGATAGCCATTATACAACATCACAACCAATAATAATATGTATATCATAACAATGATATCAACACTAAACCATATAACCAATGACATAAAATAGTAATAACAACTAGTCTTAATGATATTTGTATGTATCTAACATATTATAACCATATCATACATAATACCTAAAAATAATCTATAAACATCAATTAAAAAAATAAAATCCCCATATTACCCATCTACACAACCAATAAAACAACATGATAACTAATAAATAATAGCATGGATATCGTAACAACGATATCAACACTAAACCATGTAACCAATCATATAAAAAAATAATAACTAGTTTTAATAATATACTTTTTTGTATCTAACATATAAAAACCATATTATACAGAACACATAAAAATAATTTATAAACATCAATTACGAAAAAAAAACATATATATTACCCATCTACACAAGTAATAAGAAAACCATTGTACAAAGTTATATCTAATAATAATAACAAGATATCACAACAACACTAAAAAAAGGATACATCTGTTTCTTACCAACACAATGAAACACTAAACAAAAGATACATATGTTTCCTACCCACACAATCATAAATAGCACTACCATTATTCATCAATATACTATAAAACTAATTATTATAACGATATATCCATAATGCACATATCTTGAGCATAGGGTAAATCACTTTAAAAACCCTGGCCTCTTTTATCCATAATAAGGGACATGGAACTCAACAACTCACAATAGAATGAATGATTTACTATAAGCATTGAATCCAGAAGGAATCCGAAAGTTAGAATGCCAAGTAAGAACAAACCAAAATAGGCTAAACTATCACTCATACATAACTAATAAATACATAAATTTCCATACTCCTCATGGATTAATATATTGCAGTGTAGGATCATTGTTGCTAGTCGAATGATAGCTCACCTTCTTTTTTCACCATTCAATCACTCTACGTCAATTGACACAAACCCATCCAACAAAACAAATCAAAATGGGTTCCCACTCAGTCGACATCCAAACCACTGTGACCTCCCTGAGCATCGGCCCAGACAGGTTTTACCCTGTCCAGCAACACCTGCAAAGTGGATGAAGTCTCACCCGATATGTTCAAGGGAGGGATAATGGAACCAAGATTTCATTGAATAGGGGGACAGGACACTGTGACATCAACCTATAATATTAGCGCAATAATTAGCGGATTGTTTAATTTATGCATTCATATAACCATTCATTATCATTTCTCAACATATTGCACCATTCAAGCATAACTATAGTAAACATATTGATGCACAAACAGATCTAACAGAATAACATCATGTGAAACATGGAAACATCGTATCATAGATTAATGTCGCACATTCACATAACATCCATCATTGGATCACTAAAAATAGTAAAATAGTATTTAAAAAAGATAAGAACACAACGATTCAGGTCAACCTTCGTCTTGTCATATTACTTTCATGCAAAATCCTAGTTCACAGATCAACAGATCTCAGTTCAGGTACTCAAAGATATACTTCACTAAGCTCGCCATACATCACTTACAAAAGGATGATATCTCCCTTCCACTTGTGATTCAACATCTACTTATAGCTTTGCGCCTTTACATTCAAGGTCCACTTAGACAACTTCTAACTGATTCTTAACCGATTCTACAAAATAATGACCAATATCCACAAAATATGGTCCAAAACTACAAAAGGTGACACAAAATATATACAATATTCTATTTTTATCCTTGTACTTCATATTTTAATTGCATGTTGTCTTTGAGCTTGTGCAACATATGCGATTTTGTGTAACTAATGTGTCCAAAACCCCTTGTCAAAATCCCCCCAACAGAATCTTTTGGATTTCCCTCGAGTTACACTAACTGGACATGGTTTACTTAGTGCTTTTGATATTGGAATATTCATACTGCCAAGTAATCTCTTTCGCTTTTGCTTTACATTTCTCTGCTATCTCCTGGCTCGCTATCAGATAATGTGTGACTGGATGCTCAGCCATTTTCTCGGTGATCTCCTTTTTTCCTTCTTTTGTTTCCTATAATGTAGTGAGTTCCTTACAAGAAATATATGCGCCGATATCCTGAAACTCATCCAATTTTTCAGTGCACTTTCGCTGATGCTTCCAGGCCTTCCCAACGTGCTGCTACAAATCCTTTAGCTCTGTATATCATGTGACCTGAACCACCAGTGGAATCATTCTCAACGATGTCTTCAAGGTCGCTAGCTACCTTTGTGCTTCCTACAACTATGTGATTAGTTGCACTAACTTCTCATCCTAGACTACGCTTCCCTAGAACTGCGTGGTCACATCTTTCACTTTCTTGGAATCTTGCTCCATCTCATAGAGTTGTTTTTCCAGATCTTTAATTTCTCTCTCTCGCGCTAATATATTCTCTAGTGGCATAGCTAGGTGCACCAGAGCTTCCAGAATGTTGTTCTCACTTTGCAATTTGGGAATAATGACCCTGATTCATTGCGCTCTTTCCACTGCATCCAGCTCTGTGGTGCTCTCCAAAGCATACTGATAGGAATCTGCAACTGTCGCTTCCAAATTGACTCAAATATCAAAGAGACACACCTTCTCGATGACAAGGCGATCTTGTTCCTTCTTCAGTTCGGTAATCTCCATGGATGTCTTCTCCTTTAACTCCTTGTGTGCTTTCTTTAGTGCATCAATTTACCGTGCTTTCTCTTCTATTAGCTTCTCCTTGCTTGCTGCAGTTCCTCGATCTCTTTCTCCACTTTCTTCTCTTTCTCTTATGACTGCAAGTACTGATTGTTGACTTCTTTCTATCTGGTTCGAGACACATTGCATGTGTACAGATGTCTGTGTGGACAACACATTGATATCCTATGATTTGTCCCATAAATGTTGCAGTGAGGTATTCAAATCCTCTCTTTCAATTTCAAACGTAGTTAGGGGAATTTGAACATTCATATCCTGCAGCTTGATGAAAATTGACACGAGATCCTGCACAGTCCTATTCTTTCATTCTATCTTCAAGACAACATCATTTATTGAGTCAATTTTTGTCCTTACCTGTATGAATCCTTCCTGCACAGATTTTGTGATTTCCTTGCCTGTCGCAACAGTGGAATTTATGATGGCCGTGATAAGATGATTCAATTGTGCCTCCATTACTGACGTGGTGCTACTACTTGCACCCTGCAACATGTGCTACTTTGTCCTTAACTCATTGAACATGAGTTATGCTTATGGGTATGTAGTCATCTTCGATGATTCTTGGTCTGAATCGTTCTCACTCTGTGCATTGACCTTATGCACTAGATCAAAAGGTGCATCTATCAGAGGTCTCTTTGACATTATCTCCATGCTAACCTGTTCCCGTCATTCCGCAAGCCAATCGTTAACTATATGCTCCAACCTTGCGTTGGACACTTTGTAGGGAATCGACAACCATTGTTTATCCAGGTCACACTGCACTTGTAAATGAATGGTGTGTGGGTCGATTATGAACCACATAATCCTTTGATACTTTATCACGTATTTGTCAGATAACCTTGGAACTTTGACCGCTGTCTTCTACAGTGCTTTCCAATATATCCAAAATTGGATCACACAATCTGTCAACCTTTCTATTTATTTATCCCACCATATATTTTTATATCATGCACCCTTGCATAATTTCACTACTTCTATGTCCATGCCTTGATAATAATCTATCTCCATCCAAGCCACTAACATGATCAAGATAAGTAACCAACTATAGGTCAATGCTCTTTCACCCTCCTTCATAGCCACTGCGTCCTTTGCCAACAAGCTCATAAGGAATAGTGATGATTTCATTTGTATGCCTTGTAGACATTGCACAACACATGCAACCACTCCTGAGTTACATTGGACGAGGTGATTCTTCCTAACCACCTTTCTGGCCAAAATCCTTGTGCTAGTGTGCACTTCTCGATCATTGATGTTATTGATGTGGTAATCCCTCCTGTTGTGCTCTAAATCATAGCACTTACTTAACATCCCCACAAGCTTCTTGTCATTGTACTTTCCTCAGAAATACTACAAAGGGCCTGGTCCATCCTTCAGTAGCCCCATGATTTCTGAGATCATCCCCACCATGGCTTCCACTGGTATATCAAGCCATAAGAATCCTCCATGGAAGCATGCCAAAAGTTGCTTCATGCATGCATTTACTTCAGTCGGTAGTCCAAAGTGAGACATATTGATCAAACCTAACAACCCATCTCTATCCATCCCATGTCCATAGTTATCCGGAATTTTCTCTATTAGCCCACATCGGACTGCTACCATTGGCATGTAAAGTTCATTCGCAACATCCTCCAGTGCAAGAAAGCCATGGTATTCGTATTTCATTTACATCAGTGTAGGTGCAATTTTAGATGTGCATACCATCCATTGTGGTATCACTGATAGCCTAATTGGATACTTCTAATTTTTCATGGGCTTTGCACCACGTTGACTAGGAGGTATATACCTAGGGATGTTGCTAACAGACACCCCTATGTGGATTGTTGACTCAACAACTCCTGATCTCAATAGCCCCTTCTATGCAATTCCTTCTTCTAGTTCCCTTGCAGACGTTATGGTATGCCTCTTCTACGACGCCGGAGAGATAGGATTATGTCCCTTCCGATTATTCTTCGGCACCGATGATGAGCTGATCTGCATACTGGCGATCTCTTCCACAATGGTAACCAGTCTAATTGGTGAATCTCATTCGCTTGAAATATCTACTATGAATGGCTAACTCTGCATACCGCACCAATACCCCCCAAGACTTAACAGTCACTCAACCTCATAGCACTTAGTACTTTGTGCACTTTGATTGGATTCATTGGGAAACTCACTCTACAACTCTGCAACTCAATTTTACAATGTGACATCTCAATTCTACAATTATGCAACTCAACTTAAATTATGCATAATTCAAGTTGAGCCCCATCTTATAGATTCAATTTGATCCATACCTGTCATTAAAAAATCAATGCAATCATCATGACCAAATCTACCATTAACAACCTGAATCCATAGGTGATCCTGTCAATCCAATAGTAGGATCAACCATAAATTTACGTTGCTTCAACAAGCATCATCGGTTAAGTGCTTTTAAATGTCTTCATTTATTACTGATTTGACTCTGTGCATAGTGTTGCGGCTGTCACAGCATGACCTCCTAACTGTGCTACTGAGTCCTACTCTTACGCATCCACTTCCCCTTGGTGTCCCCTCCTTCCATCCATCATCCCACCTATATATTTTTTCCATTGAGCAGTGCCTCAAGCATTGCATGGTTCGGGGCCCATCTTGTAAAGCTTCATACTACTACCATTCACTAGCTTTGGCAGCATTGCATCATCTGACTACTATAGTTGAACTGCATCGCTTAAAGTAATGGAATTAACAGGATATGGACCTAACCAATGCATTTGTAACTTACCTAGATGCTTCATGGATTTTATTTCATATAACAACACTCAATCTCCTTGCTGAATATGTTTATTCTTTATGTGGTGATCATGCCAATCCTTTTATCGATCCTTCTTGATGTGATGATGAAAGACCACAACAAAGTGGTACTTCTCAAGATGAACTAATTCCTCTAATTGTTCTTCTAGTGTTGCTTCATCATCCATGACCATAACTGCTACAATGTGCAGACTTAGAACAATCTAATCCATAGGAATGACTGCCTCTTTCCCATATACCAACTTTAATGTTGTCTGTCCCATTAATATCTTGCAAGTGGTGCGATATGCCCACAATACTATTGGAATCTTCAAGTCCCAATCATCATAGTTTGCATTACATACCTTTGTAAGAGCATGCTCCAACACTTTGTTGAATTCCTCTACTATCCCGTTTGCCTGAGGATCATACAAGGTACTCTTATGCTGTATCTATAGCTCCTTTGTCAGTGTGCTTACCATGTGATTGGTGAAGTGACTTCCCCGGTCGCTCATCAATATCCTTGCACATCCAAATCATGTCACAATGTTGTCAAATAAGAACCTTGTCATTGTCGCGGCAGTGCAATCCATGAATGGTGTGACCTCCACCCATATTGTCAAATAGTCTATTGCTGTAATAATATACCACGCACTAGTTAGCTTCCCAGGTGGGTTGATTGGTCCCACAAAATCCACGGCCAATTTATCGAATGGCTGCAATGTCACTTGAGGTACCAATGACGTGTCAACCCTTCTTGATGGTTTTCTTGTTCATTGATAGATATCGTAACTCCGTGCATAATATGTCACATCATTATGAAGAGTGGGCCACCATAGCCCTGCGTTGAGCACCTTTCTCGCAGTAGGTTGACCTCTATAGTGTCCACCAACAACTCCTTAATGTTCCTCAGCCAATATCTATCCTTGTTCATGTAGTAGGATGCATTGATGTAAGATCTCATCTGTTCATAGTTTATATAGTTGTCTAGTGATCAGCTAGAAATATGAGGCCTTAATAACCAATTGCTTCTTCTCACTTGTTGTAAGGTCCTCTAGCGCATTTCTCATCGCAAAAAACTTAATGATTTTATCATAGTAATCATTGACCATGTCGAATCTGAACAACTACACATATGGAAGTTTATCTTCAATGTTTGTTGGCTCTTCTCATGTCTCAATTAGAGATAAATGATTAGGTCTAGAATTCAAGTGACCTGGCTTCACAATGATCTCAAAGTCAAACTCCTGAAAAAGAAGTAGTGAGCAGCATATCTTCCCCCCCAACACAGGCTTATTGACTAAGTACTTCAAAGCATAATGGTATGTACACATCTTGAAATGAAAGCCCAATAGGTAGTGCCTAAACTTATGTAGCTCATATACATCACAATACCTTCCCTCTCTGTGGTTGTATAGTTTTTCTCTGCAGACGACAACCTCTGATTAGCGAAATCAATCAAGTGATCTAGATCTCCTTCTCCTAGTTGTGCAAGCACCACAACTAGTGCAATAGATGATGCATCCACATGAACATGGAACTCCTTGTTCTAATCAGGGAAAACTAGTATCAGTGTAGAAGTCATTTTGGCCTTCATCGTGTCGAAACTTCCTTGACACTCTTGACTCCATACAAATGCTGCATCTTTCTTCAACAATTTCTCCATGGGGGCTGTGATCGCATCATATCCTCGTATGACCTTACGATAATACCCTATGTTCCCCAACGTCTCTCTAAGCATCTTCATATTTGTAGGTATTAAATTGAGCACATAGATCTATGGACCAACACGCAACTCACAAGCTAGATCACACAGTTTTACTCAGAAATTGAAGAATGAAACAATGCAAAAATGGCTTGCATCTATGAATTCTTTCATTAATCAAAAGTAATTGGATAATTAATTACAATATAATACACTATTTTTAATAACCAGTCAATTCGAATCCATGAGAGAGGAATTTGAATTGATTGACTCTACCTAACTACATGGATAACTGGACATTTCTAAATCATTATCGGAGCTCAACTAGTTATCATTAGTTCCCTCAATTAGCACACCAGTCAGTTAGAATCAGTTAACTATCCTAGATGAATGTGGTAGGTGAGTAAATGTGCCTTCCCACATGAAATCAATCAATGACTGGCACTAACTGAATGTAATTCGATGTAACTGAATGTAACTGACTCCTAACTAGGCTTAAGTAGTCACTAACTGAACTCAACTAAAGAAGTTGGTTTCAGCACTCCTAGTGGCTCCTAAATTGTAGGGATCTACCTAGGAGGATCCTAAACTAATGCATGCAACTGGAATCAGTTCCAATTAGCCTCAATTAGTGTTTCCCACACTCTAGTAACGGGTACATGTGGCCCAGTTAGACAAAGTGGACCCAATGGTTCTAGTGACTAAATAGAGACTGAAAAGACTCCTAATTTAGACATAATTGACCAAATTGGACAATGGAGGATTATAATCCTAACATGCCCCCTGAATTATAACTTGGAAAATTTGTGGTCCCTTGTAACTAACACCATATGTCACCCATTACAGCTAAAGCAAAGTAACTTCTTAGTACAAGGAACTCGGAAAAAATCTCTCCTCAAACTAAGCAGGTAGAATCAAGATCAATATGGTTCTTGTATGCATAGGTATCCTAGGGCCTAGCATGTGAAATTATCCATCATTAAGTTTGGAGGAATATTCCACTTTGGAAAAATAATAATATGCTCAACTAAATCAGAAATATAGACAGCTACTGGATGAAAACTGGACCCATGTAGAGCAACTGAAATCAACTGATAAGAGAGAAAAGGTTCTTCATTATTTGAACCATGTGAAGAACACTCAATAAACTAATATGTTTCATCCTTGAAAAATAAACCATGAGTGGTAAAATCATCCCCAAGTGTTAGGAGCAAGTGTCCAGGTGGATGAATAATGTCTTCCCCTTTACTAGTTCTCGAAGGCGATGAGCATCTGACCAGAGGTAGAGAAGACCTGTGACTGTGGAGAGAGAATGTTTGAGCTCCATAATCTGATATAGATTTATAAATAACTATTGATTCACAAAATAAAATATCATCTACATCATAAGAGGAAACTAACACCAAATGCCCAACAACAAATTTGAAGAAGAGTTGCGGTACTTGATTTTTCACACCGAGATGGGTGAGAGAAGCTACAAGCATGACTGAAAGTTATTGGAATCTAAAATTTGAACCAAATAATATCATATCATATCCAAAAAAGATCATATCAGATCCAAAAAAGTTCATATCATATCCAAAAGTGTGGAATTAAATCAAATCCCCAGCAACAATTTTGAAGGAGACTCGCGGTACTTGTTTCTTCACACCAAAATTGATGAGAACAACTACAAGTAGTACTGAAAGATCATGAACCTCAAAAATTGAACCAAGTAATATCATATTAGATCCAAATAATATCATATCATATCCAATAAAGTTCATATCAAATCCAAATGTATGGTCCACTGAGACGATAGATGCACTGTTTTCTCCTTTTTCAAAATTCTAAATATTGGTACATGCAATCCTGTAGGAATTTGTTGGAAGATCTAGATCAAGGATAGTGAACGGATCAATCCTACAATTTGGTATTTTTTCCAAAATATCCAAGGTATTACTTATATGCACAGCAGCAGCAACATTAGGGGGAGAGAAATCAAATTCCTCTTCACTTTCATAAGCAATCACTCGCACATAGATCTGTGGACCAACACAGAACACACAAGATAGATCAGACAATTTACTCAGAAATTGAAGAATGAAACAATGAAAAAAATGGCTTGCAACTGTGAATGCTTTCATTAATAAAATGTAATTAGATAATTAATTACAATGTAATACATTGGTATTAATAACCAGTCAATTTGAATGCATGAGAGAGGAATTTGAATTTATTGACTCTACCTAACTGCATGGATAACTGGGCATGTCTAAATCATTATCAGAGCTCAACTAGTTAGCCCCAATTTCCACAATTAGTGCACTAGTCAGTTAGAATCAGTTAACTAGCCCAACTGATTGTGGAAGGTGAGGAATTATGCCTTCCCACATGTAATCAATCAATGACTGGCGCTAACTGAATGTAATTGGATGTAACCGAATGTACTATGACTCCTAACTAGGCTTAACTAGTCACTAATTGAACTCAACTGAAGGAGGTTGATTTCAACACTGTTAGCATCTCCTAAATTGTAGGGATTGATCTAGGAGGCTCCTAAATTGATGCATGCAAGTGTAGTGAGTGGGAGTTAGCTTCAATTAGTCTTCCCCACACTCTAGTAATTGGTACATGTGGCCCAATTAGGTCAAGTGGACCTAATGGACAAAGGACTCCTAATTTAGATGTAATTGACCAAATTGGACAAGGGAGGATTATAATCCTCATATTAGGTGGCAGTAAGCTCAAAATGAGCATGATCTTTGCAGGTTCAAACAACATTCCTTGCTTGAAAATGATGTGACCCAACAACATCCTGAAATGTGCACAAAAAATACACTTCTTTGAGTTCAACGCGATATGATGTTGTTGACATCTTTCCAGCATCAGTCACAGGTTTTCAAAATGGTCTCTAATCAATCCGCACATTGTTCATTCGTCCACATAGACTTGTACGAACTTCTAAATAATGTCCTTGAATGCAAAGAAAACAAACCGAGAAAATATTGTACGTTCAATATTCAACCCAAAAGGCATCTCAATGTACTAAAAAAATCCCCATTTAGTAACAAAAGTGGTTTTGTGTCGATCTTCTTTTGCGATCCTTATCTAGTGATATCCAAAAAATCCATCTATGAAAGAATACATCTCTTTACCTCCTACTCCATCCATAACTTCATTAGTGAATGGTGTTGGAAATGGATCATGCTTACATGCATCATTCAATTTTATGAGGTCAACACAAATATGAACCTCACTCATTTTCTTATCCTATACCACCATGGGACTGATCCATTCTGACTCTTCAACTGACTCAATTATTCCACCATCTAGCATCCTATCAAACTCAAATTTTACTCTCTCTTTGTATCACGGATTTGGGAGATATGGTCGTTTCCTTACAAGTTTTGCATCTGGTTTCAATGGAATCTCTCATAAATCTCGTAGAATCCCCTTCATCTCAAAAAAATTCCTAAGGAACAAACATTGATATTCATGCAATAGGTCTGTAGTATTTTCCATCATTTCTTCCTTCCAGTAGTCCCCAACACTTGCAAACTTTGTGTTCTGCTCAGTCCCAATGTTAATCTTCCTGATCTTCAATGCTTGATTCATCAGATCCATCAGCACATCCAGTGTTGGGATATGCCGACTCCCTTTTGGTTTCTAGGATATTGATATTCCGTAGATAATCATCATCATCTATCCATCTAGTCACATTATAACATTCCATCATTGACTGCATATGACAATGCGCATGCAGATACACTAGATATACGACTGACACTACCTTAAGAATGACATCGCAAATAAGCTGTAGCGCATTATGCACATCTAAATTAGCATCCTTGAAATTGAATGTGTGAGTAAAACATAGTGTTTAAACTCTTCCCAAGTGGTGATCTCTCTGCGCAACTCAGCTGACACATACCAAGATCACGACATTTCATCCAATGTGTGCACAAAGGCATGGAACCACTCATCCTTTGGTCATGTTTCCCACAATGTCTGACAATCAATGAGATGATCACTCAGACTATTTTTTCTGACATATCTTCCAGCATGGTACACTTATACATATAAAAAAAAAATTGTCATTAGCCTCTGACATTGCGGCCATCCAATTTTTGAATTCTTATGGTTTTCCCACCAGTGTGTTGGGGTAGCCTTCACCGCTTCCTCCAATTCCAGTAATTGTTGTGGTTCTGATATCTTATCGTCAAATTAACCAAGAAACTGAGATAAATTAGGAAGTACTTCATAAATTAGCAACTCAATGGTAATGGAAGTACTTCATAAACTGAGATAAACTAATAGCTTATTCTAATGAGTACCTATATTGTCGTACAACATACAAAAAGGTAAAATAATGAGTACCTATTATATATAATTAAAATAAGTTTTTAACTGAATTATTTATTTTCCAATAACCTCCATTTTATTAATTTATTTTCCAACAACCTCCATTGTATAGTACAATATTTATATTCATGTTAAAGTCAATTACTTTGTTTTCCAACAAACTCCATTGTATAGTACAATATGTATATTCCTGTTAAAGTCAAACAATCTCCACTAATATGCACAATCTTTGGTTGTATCTATATCAAAACTAATAGCTATTGTTTTAAAAGTTTATAAATAGTTATTTAAAAATTTAGTTTTGTTTTTTGTGTTGTTGGAAAAGTGGTGGAACCCCCCTCACTAGTAGGGTTTTCATTGGCTAAGTAACCACGAACCACAGGCATCTAAGCCATCAAAATCACCCAGGGATCGCACCCGTCCTTGACCGCAGCAACTCTTAACATGGTTGGATTTTTTGGTATCCAACGGGATTAGAACCGACGACCTTTCAGCTTAAGGGGAGTCTTAACCATACCCCGCCACCAACTGTTCTACATCTCACGGATTAAAAATTTAGTTTTGTGTTATTTTTTATTTTACAAAACACTATATTTAAGGAATCAATTAAGGTCAAATAATATATAACATTTTTAATAAATTATATAATATTTTAAACTTTGTCAATGTATTACCTACTCTATCTTAACATTTGGTTGAAAAAGTATAACACCCATAAAAGCATGACATTAACTACTTACAAAGAGAGAACTCAATGATTTTGTAAAACTTCTACATAGAAAAGAGATGTAATATTGTTTTAATATATAGACAAGACAAGTTTATACCTGACCATCCTTGATATAACTCCTATGTCTCATAAATTTTAATAAACATTTAGCTTAACAATTAGTTCACAAATTACAAAACCTTAACCATCTTCATGCTATTTTTAGCTAAAAAGGTGAAAAATTCTTAGAAGTTTGGATTACATGACATCACTCCATTTTAATTTATCATTAGTAAAATATTTAAGATACATTTATATATAATTCAAAAATCAATTGGCACAAATATGCTTCAATTGTTGAAGCTCAAACATCGCACCCATTAAAATCATCTGACAAATCTTTATTAAAGTAAACTAATATATCCATATATAGAATCCTAGGTGATTTTCGTAAACGTGATTGAATGCCATCTTAATTTTCAGACTATGCTAGGCATATTCTACACAAAAAATAACCTAAATACTAGGTCGCTAGAAAACTAAAAATATATAATCAAACAAAAATTTCTAAATACATTCATTTACAAAGACACATTTCTAGAAATAATAAAAACAAATACATATATTTGAATCGCATCTATCTTTTATTAAAAATTTGAAAAGAATAAATACATCACAATAGCTCAAAACCAAAATGCATGGATTTGCACAGTTGTGCACCCTACATGTCCTTTATAGAATAGGAAAAGAAGGAAGTGTTGCATGATCAATATCTATGCACAAAACTGAAGGTGAAAGCTCCACAAAAACTATTTCACCACGAGGAAGGAAAATCAATCACCCTAAAACCAAGGGAAAATTAACACAAATAAACGTAGGAAAGCAATAAAGGTCACTATTGATATAATCTACATATTGTTAATAAGAAAGGTACAAATATAATAATATAAGCTCAACATGCAATATTTTTCTTACAACCTAGATATATAAATTGTTGATATATGTTTCATAAAATAACAAAAAAATGATAAAGGAAATACCATAAATGGAAATCAAAAGTAAACCACAACTAAAATAATTGTAAAGTGTGGATTAAGTAGATTTAAGAAAAAGTAAATATGTGCTCAGAATATACAACCTTTTGGTCATAAGCTGGTGGCCACTCTGTCGACCCTCAAAGGCTATCTGTTGAACACCACGCTGTCTAACAAGTATGGTCAGGTGCATAGGCAATATCCAACTTATATGACCAATAAAACGGTGAGATATTTATCTACATGATGAAATTAACCAACGTTATTAGTGAAACTTCACCAACAATATTAATTTAAAAGGGAATGGAAAAGTTAGCGGTGAGAAAATTGAACAATATGGAACTTTGACATACACAATCACCCGATTCTTCCCAATGTTGGAGTTATTCTTTATTAAAACAAAAAATAACATATGGAAGATAAAATACTTAAAAGAAAGATTAGATTATTTTATACTGAATCCAACATCATGGCACCCCATACAATCCGGAAATTCATTGGCAAGTTCTAATTACTAAATTTGTTTTTTATGCCAAGATTCTACTTAAATATCAGGGATGTTTCTATGATTTTTCCATGTTATTTCTATTTTTTATTTATGAATAATTTTTTTAATGTTTAATGCATTCACTTTGTTTACAATCCCAGTGATACTCTTACGAAGAACATCCCAAGACATGCGTTGATATTCCAATTTATTCTTATCTTGCAAATAAATCATCATCTGGGCCATCTTGAAAGGACAAACATAGACACCACCACTTATTCCAAGCACTTTGTTAGTGTTTGCACCTCTCTCTTTTCGAGCTAAAACAAATTGGGGGTTCTCTTTTGCAATTCTATAGTACAGATTCCTTCTATTGTTCCTATTGTTCCACTTATAGGAATTTCATCATCCCTTCTCTGCTCATGGTTACCTATAGTAGTTTTGGATGTTAAATTTCTCAATCTCTAAACCTTCCTTCTTCCTCCATTGCTCCCACTCGAACCAAGAACCCTTATTTCCTACGAGTTTATAACCAACAAAATAGACTTGTTGGCTCTGATACCAATTGTTAGGAAAATAGGATCGCCAAGTAATAACAATAAACAAGATGTAAATATTAAACACATAAACAAATTATTAGTGAGACACCAATATAATGTGGTTCACCCAATATGGGATACGTCCACACATAAATTTCTAGTCCTTTATTATTATATCTGATCCGGATTTATGCAGAAACACAATAGAATACACAAATAACCATAGAAATAAAGATGCAATGGAAATAACACTCCATTTCATTAATCAAAGAACTGATACTTTTTTACATACATAATGGAAATAAACTAGCTAGAGTGTTGGTAGCTTATCTTTGAGAAGAGATGTGGTGGCTACATGCCTATGAACTATGTGTTACAATGAGTCTTGAAGGCCTATATATTATTGAGAAACAATGGAAACCCTACACATCCAAAAACCTAACCCTAGGAGGTGAAACGCCAAACTATGGGCCTCGTTGGGTAACATGGTACATCAATTCGTCGAGGTCTTAACTTTGGCATACTACCTCCGTTTTACATGCATGATACATCATTAGAAATATATATTCAAGGAATACATCCTTAAATGGAAAAAACATCGTTTAGGGCCTTAAAACTGCTCTGGTTGTTTAGGACACGAAAACTGCCAAAAATAGTAAATTCTGCAACAATTAAGGAAATTGGAAAACTGAAAGGAACAATTGTGGGGGTCCAAGTGGAATAGGTGGGTGGCCACCAATATCCTCCTGGATCAATATCATCTAACAAAATGAAGGGATACAACAGGTAGCACACCTGGTCCACTTCCTCTTAACTCTCTCACAATCTCTCTCACACAATCACATAGGTCATTTTACAATCCATTAATGCAATACCATACACAATCATATTACCATGATTTCCTTTTATAGGGGAATAACCATGGGAAAATACCATGGGTCACCCAATACCATGGGCTCATAAAGTATTGGCCAACAAACATCCCAAAAAAATCTTTTGGGGCCATTGCACATATATAAATATTATTTTGAGTCTGCCTAGGAGGTCAACCGTGTTTAGAGAAACAGGTAAGCCCAGTTAGGTAAACAATTCACTCACTTTATTAGTATAAATAGAGAGGGAGCTCATCTCATTTGGATATACTTCACTTCAGTAAGTGTGCATAAGAGAGAAGAGGAGTCTCATTGGAGAAGAGAATAAGTTGCTATTGTCATTGGGGTTTATCCTGTCTTGTTTAGCATAGTACTTGGTGACAAAATCTATACTAAATAAGTTGTTGGGTTTTTTCCCTTGTGGTTTCCTAGATGAAAATATCTACATTCTTTTCATGTTTTGTGCTTGTCTTTCTTTCAGTGATCCTACTGCATATGGTTATGATGCTAAATGTTTAAAGATTCTAGTATAACCATTAAAACCATGACAATTTCTTTATATCAAAACACTATCAACATGATCTAGATCAACAAATTTATTTAAGGCTAGTTTTTTTTGCCCCCCTCCAACCTTATTATATTAAGGGATATGATTTTCATTAGGAAACATTTTTAAGGGGATTTCCTGCTC
Source organism: Pseudotsuga menziesii (assembly GCA_001517045.1). NCBI lineage: Eukaryota > Viridiplantae > Streptophyta > Pinopsida > Pinales > Pinaceae > Pseudotsuga > Pseudotsuga menziesii. The sequence goes on from LPNX010172461.1 coordinate 106,643, forward strand.
TAAGGGCCCCAACTACCAAATTTCGTTTCCTTAGGTTCACTTCTTTAGTAGTTTTTTCTTCTGCATGTTTCATTTCAAACTTTCACCCCATTAGATATGGACATATATCCTTGTTTGGATCCAATCCTAAGTCCCCAAATTCAAAATGATCATGTAGAGAGGGGGGTATTTTAGGACGAAGAAAATTTTGAGATGATCACCTTGTTACAAAAGCAGATGAGGCTTGCATTATTTCCTTAGAAGGAATCTTTACACTTAAATATGATGAATCTAGGTCTATTTAGAAACATCTAGTAAACCTTCACTACACTCCCTCCATGACATATGACGAGTAGTTAGAACTGGCATATTCCTACCAATTGACCCTATCATATCATTAAGTCTAACACCCTCCCTTTAAATAAGCGAACAGAAGAGACCCCTTCCAAAGAAAAATAAGAGGAAGACTTACCCAAAGGATGATAAACCTTAGGAGCGTTATACAACAATATTTTCTTCTCAACATCCTTGGTATAGACTTTCAACCCATTACCTACTATTTTTAAGGATCCATCACCTTCAAAATATAGTAGCCATGACACAACCAAAGAAAAAATTGAAGATCACCATTCCCAAAAGTGACCTTCAAGGCCTTTTGTTGTGCCATCCTTCAAAAATCGAGAACGAGGACACTTCTTCATTTATCTTAGGAATACCATTCCCTTAAGAATCTTCATTATTAGTACATGTATAACTTCACCTGTTGATTGCACGATCATTGACTTTACCCAAAACTTATGCATCTCAATAATTAGTGCAATGGATAGATCACCCACAAAGAAGACACCATTGTCAATATAACTTTGCCTCATTTGATCAACCTAAGGAGCCTAAGTTGCAAAAACCTCCCCTAACCACTAAACTTCACCATTCCTCGGTGAATTATATTATTTTTCAAAGATATGACCATAAAATCATATGTCATCGTCAGAAACTTAAGGGGATATCAATATAATCCAACGCCTAAGTATAATTCCACCTTGTCAAGGACCAACTCGATTGAATAAAAAAAAAACTTTATTAATATCAAACTTACCATAATTTCTGTCACATATCTAGAACATCTCAATTTAAAATTGTAATAAAAATATATTGTCTTGGTTGATATGATCTTCAATAGTCATAAACACTTGTTTTGTCAAAATCTCCATAAAAATATTAGGTAGTTTCACCCATATCGAAGTATGCTTTCGAAACTCTTCTTTGGAATGAAGTAAAGTGTGCCATAATTTCATGGATTAAAAGGAATGATACATATACATCAAATATAACTACATTCCTTGTTGATGTATTTTTAACTTCGAAATGTATTCACTTGTATATGTTATATTGTATTTCATTATACGTCGATGTTCCTATCGGGAGAATCATTAATATAATAAAGTCATGTAAAGTAATAGAGGTTAACCCTCCTTTGTAAGTCGAGGCAATAGTCCCCATAGTTGAGGGGTACTAGGGTTATTAGACTCTCGTAGTGAGGTTGGCCCTAGTAAGTAATTGTCAAGTGGAAAACTAGTATAATTATAGAGCAAGACTCACTATTCGAAACATACACTCACTCAACTGTAGTGCATGAGTGAGAGAGAGAACAACTATCAGAGATCATCTTTGTGTCTTTGGGTTTTACATTTCTATTAATGCTCATTCTATCTCTAAGGAAGTTGCGGGGTTTTATCCTTTATGTTTTACTCGAGTAAAACTCTTTGTGTCTCTTGTCTCTTGTGATTATTGTTGTGCATGTTATTCTCTCAGATAAGATCCTAGATCATATCTCCTAAATGATAAAATCTAACATGGTATCAGAGCTAACCTAAGAAGAAGAAAGTATGCAGCTCCAAAATCTAGGTATTCTTATTTTTTGATCTCTCTCCACATATCATCAGCAAAAGGACACTAGGATAACACTCCATTGAAGGGTGCATCTTCCTATCAAAGAATAATTTCATTCTAGGCATTTTCAGTTTTTGACCTTTCACTACTATGGGAAATTAGGGATTTTCACACAAGAGGAATTTTTTAGTGATCCATGCATAGGATTTAACTAGTCAAAATTTAAATTTAGAGACCAAGATCGAAATTTTTGGTTTGGTAAAACTTTAGGAAAATCAAACCCTAAATTAACCTCAGACGTGAAACCCCTAAAATACTAAAAATAGTAGTTTTGGTACATTCATTATATCTCAAGATTGGAGAAGGATCAGGAGACGAAACATTTACAGGATTAAGATAAATTCTTGATGTACCTTTTGTACATGTTTCAGCCTCATATTCACTATATCCGAGGAGATATGATTCCTCCAAATAAGGGTTTCGTCCTATCCCATGATTCATCCCTAAATAGGACACCTTAGCACAATTACTATATCTTGGGCTACGAAGGTCCAAATAAAAATTTACAAGATTTTCCAGATAGGGAACGGAATGTAATTTCTGTGGTAAAACGTTCAGACACAGAAAGTGAAATAGTGACATGTGGAATTCTATACAAGCTCTCTATGCTGAAGAGTCCTGAAACAAGTCACCTTGGGAAAACGCTAATAAATACCAATTTGTGAAACCAATTCTTCTTAAACCTATGGTTTTGGAAGGAGAATAGAAGAGGATACCTCAGTACAAAATTTTAGACACAAAGAAGCATTACATTTAGAGATATCGCAGAAACAATATCATACATTTATGCAGAAAAAATTAGAAAACTAGGGCTTCCTGTTCCGGGAGCATCCCTCCACTGTTTTCAGAAAAGGAGTACATTGGATAGATATACTTGAAGAGGCCTATATTTATATCTAATCAAAATTTTGAAATTCCAATTTTTGAAAATTAGGGTTTCTCTAACAAATTCTAGATCAACGAGATCCGAAACCAGGATGGACATCTCAAATCAGTAAGATTTAATCTTTTGCTATTTACATTTGTGGTTCTCATTTCAAAATGACCTATTACACCAACTTGATGACAAGCTTGGTGAAGCTGACAACTTCCAAGTATGGAAGTATAGGACCTCCATGATCCTTGAATAAATTGAATTGGATCAGTTCTAAAAGCTAGAGGGTGATTTGGCTAAGCTTAGAGCCAAGAGAATCATTGCAGATTCTATTAAAGATCATCTCTCATGTGTCATCCCTCAAGACACTAAAAGGAAGTGTTCGATGTTATGACGAAGCAATCGAAGAAGAATAAGATATTGTTATAACCACCTTGAATGGCCTCCCAATATCATGGGATTAATTCATTTGAGGAATGTGTTCTAGAAGGAAGTGATTACCTTGAAAAGACTCTGGGAAGAGTGCACACAAGAACAAGATTGACCCATAATAAGAGAAGAGAAAATGCCAGAGCAACTGAAGATCAAGATGTCATGATCCAAACAATATCCCTCAAGTGATGAGGAATATAAAGGACTCAATTATTGAATAACCTCTTATCCATCTTAGCCTTTGGATAAGAAATGATGTTGTTATGAATGAAGAATACGATGAACCTAAAGGCTCAAGAAGGAGTCTACCCATGAAACGAATAAAGATAAGTATTCAATTGTCATTTCATAATATTATTTTTTATGCATTTGTTTATATTCAGTTGATGTGCTACTCATGATAGAATGTTTTCATTAATGATATATACTACTAATATGAATGTGATGGGTAAGTACCACATGGTTCTATACAACTCTCCATTACTACTTATCTATAATGAAACCTCTTTGCTGACATATTGGATTAGTGCACAATCTCAATGATTTCATGGTAGAGATGGAAGGCATCTAGAAAGTTTCTTTGAGATATGGATAAATGTTGTATTGGCTAAAATAGTTGCATGATTATATATTTATGCATAATAATTTTCCATTATGAATATGCCTTTAATCATAAAACTAATGCATTTAACTTGTAGGAAAGATCGCATAGAGTCTCCTACAAAAAAAGAAGGATGGGACTTGTTCCAAAGAACAAGTGACGACAGTTCGAGAAATAATCCAAGATGAAGAATACTATGACAATACTTTCAAAGAAAGAAATATGTATTAGGCACAATGCTGTTATGTGACACTGTTGAGCGATATCATTGTTGGAGAGCCTTCCTGCTATGAAGAAATAGCCAAGAAGAAAGGGAAGGAGTGCACCAGTTCAAGAAGAATGATGTCTAGGATGCGGTATCGACACCTAAAGGGAAGTCTATAGTGTATTACATATGGATATATAAGATCCAACATGCACTAGATGGAAACATCGTGCGATACAAGGAAAGATTTTTAGCACGAGGTTTCTCACAGAAAGAAGGCATAGACTAGAAAGAGACATTTGCAGCCACTGGGAGTTAAGCCACATGACAGGGAGACTCATGTGTGCAAATTAAAGAAGGCCTTATATGAGCTCAGAAGGCACCCATGGGATAAAACATACATGAGGATATTGAAGATCACCTAGAGTGATGAAGATATTAAACTTTGCTACAAGGTTGAACATGAAATCCTATAGAGGATGAAAAGCTCACAGATGGGTGTGAGAATAACTTTTGAAAAGGTTCAAGATTGAGGATCTTGGTATCCAGTGACCGTAGATGGATACATAGAATATTAGTAGCAGAGGAAGCTACTTGTCACTCCAGTACAGAACACGTAGAGTACGAAAGGAAGAGGGAGAATGATGATCCGCTTCATAGGGAGTGAATGAAGAAGATCCTGAGGTTCGACATGGTACGATGTGATGGAAATATTACCGATGAATCTAGAATTTACTAAGATTAAAGTAGATTCTAGCCTTTACTTCAACTTTGAAGGCAGAAGACCAGTGATGGTCCAGTTATATGTCGATGACCTGTTCCTGACACGAGAAGAGGAACTCATTAAATATGCAAAAAGGAGACTTGTTTCCGAGTTCGAGATGAAGGAATTGGCAATGATGCACTACTTTCTAGGAATGGAGGTGTGGCAGAGTATGGATGGAATCTCCCTTGGAAAAGGGAAGTACATAGTGGATATCCTGAAGAGGTTCATGAAGATGAACTGCAAGTTCATGGACACACCTAAGGCATCGAACCTGAATATATTGAATGACACATCATTGGAGTCGGTTGATGCTGCGATGTATCGTCAGATGATTGGGTCATTGATGTACTTGATGAATACCAAACTAGATATTTGTTTTTCTATGAACACATTGATCCAGTTCCTGATAGATCCAAGACATGTTCACCTGATTGCTGCAAAGAATATTTTGAGGTACCTGAAGGGAACAGTTGATTATGGGATCAAGTATGAGGCATATCAGAAGATTAACCTAGAAGGTTATGTGGATTTATATCGGGAAGGAAGTGCCATTGATGGAAATAGCACCTCGGGGTGTTGGTTCAATATAGTATCAAGTGTGATCTCTTGGTTTAGCAGGAAGTAGTATTGCATGGCACTATGTACAACCAAAGCAAAATATGTTGGAACTTGTTCGTCTATTTGTGAGGGATTGTGGCTGAGGAAGCTACTATTTTATTTGTTTAATCTCGAGTGATAAGATACTTGTATATATTGCGACAACTAGAGTTGTATGAGGTTATCAGAGAACCCGATGTTCCATGACATGTCGAAGCATATCGAGATCAAGTATCACTATATGAGAGATATGGTGGAAAGAGGAGAAGTGGAGCTTCGGTATGTTGCGATAGAGGAGTAGATAGTCGATGTGTTAACCAAGCCATTGTCCAGAGTGAAGTTTTAGTACATCAGAGAGAACCTTGGTGTTCTTCACATCGAGGTTCCCTATAAGGAGAAGTGATACATATGATCCCTTCCCAGATTGTAGTAGGTGTGACCTACCATGTCGATTGATATAAGTGTTGAAGCCTTTCCTCGACGGTAGTAGGTGTGTCCTACCATGCCAATGAATGTGAATGTTGTGTTATGTGTATCTCTTTTGTGCTTTGAGATGACCTTAAGATGGAAATCCTTGCAGTGGCAAGCTACTATATCCAACATGAAAAAGGGTTTGCTCTATAGTGGAAATCCTTGTAGTGGCAAGGTACTGCATGCAACATTCAAAAGACTGGCTCTGTAGTGGAAATCCTTGCAGAGGAAAGGTACCGCATCCGGCATGAAAAAGGGTTGGCTCTGTAGTGGAAATCCTTGTATAGGCAAGGTGTTGCATCCATCATGAAAAAGGATCACCTCTGTAGTGGAAATCCTTGCATAGGTAAGGTACTGCATTCAACATCAAAAAGGGTTGGATATGTACTCAAAATACTTGTAGAGGAAAGGTGCTGCATACAACATGAAAAAGGGTTGGCTCTATAGGGGAATTCCTTGTAAGGGCAAGGTGGTGAATCCAACATGAAAAAGAGATATATATTTTGATGAAGAACTACCTGAATCCTAGTCCTACATCCGACATGAAAAAGGGTTGGCTTTGTAGAACTTCCTATTATGATTAGAATTGAGAGATAAAACCATTTGCTTAAGATAGCGAGAGCAATGATGATCTAGCTTTGATGATGATCCAGTGATGATGAGGATCCATCTTTGATGATGACCCAATTTTGATGAATGATTCAATGACAAAGACTTGTGCTAATGAATTGTGTCAAGAGAATATCTTCCTAGTTAAGAGGGAGTGTTCATGTATTTGTAACTTTGGAATGTATTCACTTGTATATCTCTTATTGTATTTCATTGTACCCTGATGTTCCTATCGGGAGAATCATTAATATAATAAATTCATGTAAAGTCATAAAGGTTAACCCTCTTTTGTAAGTTGGTGAAATAGTACCCATAGTTGAGGGGTACTAGCATTACTAGACTCTCCTAGTGAGGTTGTCCTTGGAAAGTAATTGCCAAGTTGAAAACTAGTATAAATAGAGAGTTAGACTCTCTATTTGAAACACACACTCAGTCAACTATATCCCATGAGTGAGAGAAGAGGAGTTCGCAGAAGTGAGAGAGAAAAATTGTTGGAGATCATCTTTGTGTCTTTGAGTTTTACTTTTTCTATTGGTGCTCATTCTATCTCCAAGGAAGTTGCGGGGTTTTCTCCTATATGGTTTCCCTGAGGAAAATTCTGTGTCTCTTGTCTCTTGTGATTATTGTTTTGCATGTTATTCTCCCATATAAAATCCTAGATCATAGTGCTTAAATAATAAAATCTAACATGCGCAATTTATAATGTTGAGATTTATGTAAGGGGCCTAGGCTATATTACAATATATTACAAATGAATAGTTACAACTTTAATTAAAAAAGACTTAATGCTATTGTGTGCAAAGATTCAAGGATTTATATAAAAAATTGAATATCAATTATTTAATATTTCGGAAATTAATTGTGTACTACGAAGATCAAGGGAAATATATTAGTATTTATTAACTATTTGTTATTTGTTATATTTTTAAAATGTGTGTGTTTTTATCCAAATTCGGTTTAGATGGAAGATCTAGACGCGTATATAATGATGACTCTTAAAATTGATATTGTGAAAACATTTAACGGTGTTTTCAGGAGAAAGGATAAGGTTCGGTTCGAATCCTGTTACCATGTTAAAATTGGGACAAACATTTAACAAGAAGCCAGACTCAAAATAGTAGACAGTTCAGTTCGCAAAATAAATAACAATGCCAACTGAATGTTAAATCTGACCATGTATTCCACTCACCAAATCCAAAGAAGCATCAGAAATAGAAAACAAAGTAAAATCACACTCATTGCATCCAAATACCCTGGCTAGAAAACATTATATTCTCTAAAACAAATTGACAGTTTCAAACAGTATTTACTGGACTGTTTACTGAAACTTCCCATATTTCTATTCTGAAGCCATGGAATCCAAGAGAGTCAGTTCTCAGAGTCTGGAGAAGAGGAGTCGAGGATTTCCTTGTGAAAACCCATTGAAGGATTGTTTTCTTTGTGTTGTTTCTTCCACGTATGGGACCTTTTCTTGGGTTCTTGTTCCCGTTGTTGATGGGGAGGATAGTGCCTACTGTCGGGGATTCAATATGAGGATCTAGGAAGGAAGGACATCCAGTCAGGAGCAGCCCTTTTGATACATTTGATACATTTATCCTCCATAAAATTCTCTAAGTCTGTCTGATAGCGTGTGGCGACGTTCCTGGTGGAGATGCTCCTTGTTACTCTGGAGATCAATCCAGTTCTGTCATGAATATCCCATGAAGATGAAGCATCTGTTGGATCTTCCTAGGGATTACTAGAGATTGACTCTTTGGAAAGCATATTTGGATGACGAACGAAGCTTGGACGTCGTTGTTGATGGATGTGACGGTGTTTTCCATGTTGTCACTCTCATCCTGCCCTAATTCGACAAATCTACTTGCAGAAACGAGCATCATCTTTACGTGGAGGAAAATTGTTGGGAGAGGAGAATGACACGTGGTGCATAAACGAGCTTCATCTTTATATGGCGGAAGCGGGTTGGGAGAGGATAATGACACGTGGTGAATGTTGATTAGCGAGAAGGATGACTAATATGAATAGTGTTTGCAAACAGAACCTCATAGAGAAAAAAATCCCATGGCGTAAAAATGTGGCACGATACCACTTTTTACAAATTTTAAAGGTGAACATTACTAATTAAATTGTTTAATTTCAACATGGATTTGGGTGAGACACCCATAGAGAGGAGTGGTGCACCCATGTTTGTGTGGGTTAATTCTCCATGTTTCCAAGTTATTTTTTCTTGTTGGTGTGTTTTTTATCTGACCATATTGGTTTTGTGCTGTGAAGAATTCAAATTGATAATTGATGCCATGTCAGCTACAAAGTTCCATGTTTTCTAGCCATAGTGTATTTATGGATGGAAATATTGGGAGGACATTAATTTGACTTAAAATTAAAATTTCAAATTTAAAAAATATTCATTTTATTTCAAAATTAGGAAAAAATGTTTTGTGATAAATAATTTTAAAAACGTGAAAATACTAATAATGACTTGTACATAAACTAGTTTTATGCACCTCTTATGGAAGCTAGTTTTTCCAAGATGGTGTGTACGCCCACCACTCCTTTTCTCCAGATTTAGTCCTTACCCCACATATAGCTCCTCTCCCCTAATAGGTGCAGAGTAAGTAGATCTTAACTTAACATTATATATTATATATATATATTTATTACTATGTCTGTTCAAGTACATATAGCCCCTGAATGGATGCATTACTATGTTCCATACAAGCACAATTGGGGGAATTTTTTTGCTTAAACAAAGGTGTATGCAATAGTTCAGGGTTGATTTGATTGAGCCCAGGGTTCCATTTAGTGTGTGTCCCCCGATATGAGGATGGTTGTTATATTGTAAGGCCGTTGGTGTTAGGCGTCTCATTTACTATGACATCGGGTAATGTTATGTTCATGAGGGTGTATTAACATTGTTGTTTATTGGAGCCTCAATGTTGCTATCCAATTTTTAAAAAGGGACATGAGAAAGAGATTGTGCTTCAAGCAGAGTTGAATACTTGGATGTTTTTTCTTGGATGTGTTTGCTCTGATTCAATGGCAAGTTGGATAGTTGATTTTTTAGGATGAAGTCAAGGAAATTTATGTCATTCATCTACATAAATTTTCATTTGCATTTACTCTAGGTTGTTTGGATCATTTTTGCATTTAGGGAGATTTCCCTTTGGATTTATTGTCTATGGGTGTTGGGAAATGTGTTTTATGCGGTTATTATTGTATATTATCTTTGGAGTGTGTAGAAGTTTCTAGTTGGAATTTACCTTGTTCCATTATTTTGTGGGAACATTTTGGTCTTCTTTCATTGAATCAATTGATGTCAACTGTTTATCCTGGACTTCTTTCTTCGATGTCCAAGGATATTTATAATTGTGTCATTATTTTTTGAATCAGAGTCGTGAATTTGGTTATGGTCAATGAGGCATGCGACCATTGTACTTATAGGATTTTCTGTATTTAGGACTTGGTCAGGAAGGTGTTGAGCTTGTACCCTCCACTTAAATTTAGTCTTCAACATTGTAACTTGAATTTTGTGTGTTAAATTTGATACAATTTGGGTATATGTTGTTGGTTGTTTACATGTTTACTACTTGATTTTGTTACGTATTGAAAAGCGAGGAAAGTGCATAGATGGTTGCTAGAAGAAATCAAGGGTCATTGTCGCTAAGGATAAAACAAAACTTTTATGAGGTAATCCTCCTTTGCAATGAATTATGGTGTTGTAGAGAAATTGAATGAAAAAATTGTTGTGGATATTTTTTTCCATTTTCTCTTGAATTATTGTTATTGTTCTATTTGGTTGTAAAACCTAAAAAAAATTACGTGTTTTGGGATGACATTACTTTTGGTTCTATGTTGTAAGGATTATGTGGCATTTATGCTTCAATTGTGGTGGGCTTTATGTGTTGTATAGAAAATTTAAAGTGAACTATGTTTTTTGTGGAAATTGAACCCAAGATATAGAACAATTATACTCACCAAATTGCTAATCAAACATGCAAAATTAACATCAAAGGAGACTGAAATTGGAGCATAACACTAATCTGAATTGAATAAGTGTACAATAACCAACCTTCTGAAGTAATAGGATGCTGCAATATATAATTACATGAGAGATTTGAATGCATAAGGATGCCATTCAAAAATTTCAAAAAGTAGGCTTACTAAATCTAGTCAAATCCCCCATAGCTGCATAAAGCAGTTTCCAAATCCACCAAGATTCTCATGAATTGGATAAGTCAAGTAGGAAAGATAATGAGGGATGGAAAGAAAACTCATACATGCTTTTATTAGGAGAAAAGGAGGGAGGACGATGTGGGAAAGAAAAAATTCAACTACACCTAGTCTAGCTTTTCCTTTTTCCTTAATTCTCAATAAAACGGGAAGCTTTTCAGAAAATGTAGATATGCACTTTGGAGGATCTGAAATAAAGAAGAAATGCTAAAATGGGTTTCCAGGAGGTTTCCCAAGCGCTCCATGACTTAGTTTTAGAAAGTGTTGACTTCTAGGACATGTAGAAGGAAACTAGCATAGAGTGCAATCTAGGAGACTAGGTAATAAGACAAAAATGATTTAATTAATGTCTCAGGTAGGTAACTATGGGTTGATTATTCTAAAACACCCACTTAAGCCTGACCTTATGAGTAAATATTAGAAAACTATAGGGCCTACGAACAAGGATTAGTCACCCTTTACATACTGATTGTCCATACAACCAAGGAAAGATGCAAAAACCCAGTAGGAAAATCCTCCCTTAAACATGGAAAGGAAAACAAAATTTGGAAATATTGTCATCAATCATGCTTCATAGCATGATCATAAATCCCCATCAGTGATTTGAGATTGCTGAATATCTTCTCACAAAAAACATTGGTGAAGATGTCTACTACTTGTTTTCAAGATGCACATAAGAGTAGATGAATGTTACCATCATGCACAAGTTGTTTGATGTAGTGCATATGGATCCTTTTGGTTGTCCTCTAGTGTATCTCATGAGGCTGATACATGTATCTTGAAGCCACACTAAATACATAAGATAGATCAGGTCAAGTGTGTGTAAGATAAAGAAAACACCCAATCAACTTCCTATACAGTGTATTATTTACCATAGGAGAAGAACCTGCTTCTTCAAGCTTAGCTCCTGAATGGAAGGGAGTCTTGCTTGGCTTGCAATATTTCATGTTGAACTTGTTCAGAAAATCTAAGGCATACTTGGACTGATATACTTTGATTCCATGTTGGGATTGAGAAATTTCGAGACCCAAAAATTGGCTCAACAATCCTAAATCTATCATAGAAAATGCATGGTTCATTGCATCCTTCAAGGAGGCAATCTCTTTATTTGAACTTCCTGTAATCAGAAGGTCATCCACATACAAGACAATAATCATCAAAGAACCATGAATCAGCTTCAAATAGACATTAGTATCATACTTTCATTAAACAAAACTCAATGACAACAAAAAGCCATTAATCTTGGCATACCAAGCCCTAGGGGCTTGCTTGAGCCCATACAATTATTTCTTTAACCTACACATTAAATATGTATTAGAAACAAACCCTTAAGGTTGCTGAATTTAAATCTCTTCAGTGAGATCCACATTTAGGAAATCACACTTCACATCCATGTGATGTACCTTCCACTACTTTGAAGCTACAATGGCTAAAGCTAGCCTTATGTAGTCCATCTTTTCCACTGGTGCAAAGGTTTCATTGTAGTCAATACCATGTACTTGTGAGTAGCTATTGGCTACCAATATTTCTTTATATTTCAAAGGTGTACCATCATCGGAAAAATTAGTCTTGAAAACCCACTTACATTGAACTAGCTTTCTCCCCGGGGAAAGATCAACCGGTTTCGAAGTGTTGTTCTTCTGGATCGAGATGAATTATTCTTTCATGGATGTTTGCCATATTGGATCATGTGCTGCATCTTCATATGTCTGTGGATCTGATTCAACCATCAAATAGCACTTCTTATCAAATAAAGGATCTTTCATACAAAGGGCACTCTTAAGCTGAGATCTAATCCTCCTAGTGTCACTAGGATTTCTAGCTAGTTCCGTAGCTGCATGAATGGTATTTGCTGCCCATTTTGGTCTTGTAGGACTATCAGGATCTACAATCAAATAATCATATCAGACATATTAGAATCATCAAACTCATTAGTCTCTCCACTTACAATCAATGGATCTGGTGGTGAAGAAGACTCTCCAACTTCAACTGCTACTGAAGGATCTTCTTGGAATTGAACACTTATTTCAATGAAATATTTGTTAGTGCTCAATTTCATAATCTTTTACCCTTTTGAATCTTTATAATACCCAACAAATAGGCACTCTTGGCTTTGGGGATGCAAATCCTTTCTCTTTTCAATTGGAATTCTAGCCCAAGCCTTTTAGCAAAAAGTCCTGAAATGGGTCACATCTGGCTTGTGCCCATTCCAAGATTTGAAAGGATTCATACCATAAAGATGCTTATGAGGCACCCTATTCTGGATGTAGGATGCACAGTTTATAGCCTCATCCCAAAACTTTGGTGGCAAAGTCTTAGCCTCCATCATGCAGGTTGCCATCTCCTTAAGCGACCTGTTCTTTCTCTCAGCAACACCATTTTGCTGTGGTGTATAACGGATCAAATGCTGCATTTGAATAACTGCATCCTTAAAATACTGAATGAACTTAGACTTGACATACTCCCCACCATTTTCATATCTGAGGATCTTGAGTTTCCTCCAAGACTGGTTTTCAACCAAGGCTTTAAATACTTTGAAGAGGTCAAAAAACTTCACACTTATGCTTTAGGAAGTAAACCCAACAATACTTGGAAAATACATCTATGAAGGTCAGTGCATATTTTTCTTGACTCATGGACATATGAGGAAATGGATGAGAAATGTCACTGTGGATCAACTCAAGAGGTGCAGAGGTTCTCTCATGACTAGCTCTCTCAAATTCGTGCTCTGGGTGTTTTCCTAGGATACAACCTTGATAGACTCCCTTGGAAAAAATGATCTTTGGTAACCCTATGACCATAACTTTTTCACTCAAATCAGAAAGATAATTGTAGTTAAGAAGGAAAAATCTTTCATGCCCAAGCCTACTTGCCTCGTTAGCATGAATCAAAAGAGTAGAAGGGTTTGAGTAGGCTAGAAAATGGGAAAACATGTATACCTTCGAAGTGTGATCAACAACACCTTTTGTTATGAATTTACCATTCGAAATCCCAGTGATTTCAACATCATCAGGAGAGAATATGACCTTCTTTGGAGACCCAGTGTGAGTCATCTAATACACTAACAAGAGATTAGAGGCAAGACATGGAACATACAACACATTATTGAACTTACCATGGTCAAGATCAATTCTTCCTTTCCCCAAAATGTCAGTGAGAGAGTCATCTCCCAAAACTATTGGTGGACCTTTTGACATGTCAAGAGAGGAGAATGCCTCTTTTGTCAAAACCATATGTCTAGAAGCTCTAGAGTCTATGATGAAGCTAGGTGAGCTTGATGTGCCAACAACCAAGGCATGCACTCTCTCTTTGTCCTCTGAATTTGATCCTCCTTCCCTCTTCTTTGAGCAATCAGGAAGGGAGATGTTATTCTTCTCCAGGATTTGGGTCAACATGTCAATTTGCTTCTTCATACAAGAGATCTCAGGATGATATCCCTTATTGGAGTATGCGCACTTGCTCATTTCTCCTTTGTTCTTGTTCTTCTGGAAGTTATTCTTGGAACCTTGGGGCTCTTCTTGAGACTTGTTCTTGTCTCTCCTTTTCGTAGGTGAACTTTTATCTTTTTTCTTGTCTTTTGAATCCACCCTTGAATATCCAGCAACCAAAGCTGGGTATTTGGAAGGTTTGATGGTGCCCATCATCACCAACTTATCTTGTTCATGTGTGAGGGATTCCATGAAATCTGCAAGCTTAGGCATCTTCTAGGCTTGAGCTGTCAACTTAGTGGCATGGAAGGTCGAAAAAAACATTGAATAGTCAGGTCCAAGCTTTGAGAGTATGGCCAAAACTAGTTTCTCTTCCTTATTTTCGATCCCACATTGTTTTAGCAGCAAAACAAGGGCTTTAAACTTGGAAAAATAGAGTTGAAAGGATTCGAAGCTATTGGGACTCAAGGACATTAGCTCATTCTTGATTTGATGTCCTCTCATTTCATATGCCTTATCAAAAATCTCTACAAGCTTCTCCCACACTTCATTAGGTGATGTCAATCCATCAAGATGGAAGAGGAGGTCTCTTGAAATGCTTAGACACAAAAGACCATAGGGCTCATCCCTCCTATTGTGCCATTTGATTTTCTCTGAAGATGCATCGGGCTCTGCCTCAGTTGCCATAGTAACCCTGTAGAGACCTTTCACTCTCAACAATATCTCCATCTCATCTTTCCACTCAAATAAATTGAATGGAGTCAAGGTGATCTTCTGAGATTGGTCCATAGCTTAGAAACTATGCCCTTCAGTCAACAGAATATGCTCCCAGTCAAGATGTTGAAACTGCAATAGCAATATGGAAGGAGAGAAATTGATCTACAAAGGCTCTGATACCATGTAGAAATTAACCCAAGATATAGAACATTTACACTCACAAAATTGCTAATCAAACATGCAAAATTAACATCAAAGGAGACTGAAATTGGAGCATAACACTAATCTATATTGAATAAGTGTACAATAGCCAACCTTGTGAAGTAATAGGAACATGGAATATATAATTACATGAGATACTTGAATGCATAAGAATTCCATTTGAAAAGGTCAAAAAGTGCGCTTACTAAATCTAGTCAAATCCGCCATAGGTGCATAAAGTAGTTTCCAAATCCACCAAGATGCTCAAGAATTGGCTAAGTCAAGTAGACATGATAATGAGGGATGGAAAGACAACTCATATATGCTTTTATTAGGAGAAAAGGAGGGAGGATGATGTGGGAAATAAACAAGTCAACTACACCTAGTCTAGCTTTTCTTTTTGCCTTAATTCTCAATAAAATATGAAGCTTTTCAAAAAAAGCAAATATGCACGTTGGAGGATATGGAATAAAGAAGACATGCTAAAATGGGTTTCGAAGAGGATTCCCAAGTGCTCTATGACTTAGTTTTAGCAAGTTTTGACTTCTAGGACATGTAGAAGGCAACTAGCATAGAGTGGAATCTAGGAGACTAGGTAATAAGACAAAAATGATTTAATTAATGTCTAAGGCATGTAATTATGGGTTGATTATTCTAACAGTTTTGGAGTATTGAACTAATTTGGGTTTTATGAAATGACCTTAGATTAAATTTTTGGCTGAGAGCTTCTATGTGGGCATATTTTTTAGAGTGTAGAACATGTAGGGTACTCAAATTTATTTCGGCATTTTACATATTGTTGTGTAATTGTGTAATATATGTTGCGGTCTTCTGTCTCTATAGTTTGGTCCCTGCATATTTTATTGTTTTTATTAGGAGGTATGATGTAAATGTATCTTCTAGGGTTTGAATAGATATGGAATTTACTAAATGCTATGTTGATGGTATTTTTTTATGGATAGTGTATGAGTACATTCAATTGACATCAATGGTTGTTTTTCTATTGAACTTGCAATTGTGGGATTTTGTTGCTTGTGTGAAAGGCATTAAAACCATAATCTATAGAGTATGCATCAGGGTACTTTTTAGTGGTGGAATTTCACCAATTGGCTATTTTTTGGTTTTTTTTCAAAAAATAAATTCGCTATTTAGTCATTTTTAGCGTCTCATATTGCTTGTGTTTACATAAAATATGTATTTTTATCATAATATTCGCCAAAAATTATACATTATAGTGTTAATTTTATGTTTCATATTTAATATTCGCCTACATATATATAAAGATATTTTTTCAATCCAAAACAATCTCCTAGAATACTATACTTAAGTATAATATTAGAATCCTTTAAAAATACCCTAGTATGCATTGATTATTGTGTCCGTCAATGTTAATCTAGGTGTTTTTGAATGGTGGTCTTCTTGTCTATTTTGCATGAGCATGAATGGATTTAGGATTGGATTGTGATGAATACTATGAACATTATTAGTATATAGATTTTTTTTAGGTCTTAAAGCCATCGAAAATACTGTAAGATTTGGGAATCATCCCAAAACAGATAAATAGTGAATGACTTAGCACACAAGTCATCGCATGTGATGACAAAAGAGAATATGTGCACTAACTTGTGTTTATGATTCCTTTATCTCTAGCACAATAGTCTAATTTCATCCTTGAGTAGTAAATTTGAGGGTTTAACATGGAAGTGAATGGGTACCATTTTATGTCCCAAACACCTCATATGAGGAAGAATTATACACTTCCAAAAGTTTGATGCAATATTCTAGGAATATTGAAGGATCAAGTTGGCTCCAATTTATATCTATGTCTCTCAACCTCTACTTATCACTTTCATTTTTTATCAATCTGCCACTGTATAGGTAGTTCCACAAATGTGTGAGGGTCGAGCCTTTAGGTATACATAAACATATATTCTATATTTTTCTCTATCCTCTATCTCTTTTGAATTTTATTATTAGGGGATCCATACTAGAATTTTCATAGCATTTGAATGATGAGTTTTGAATCTCCTTCTATAATCAATTTTGAGATACCATGCGAAATAACTATTTGGAGACCCTGCGTTAAGGCATAGAGCTCAACTACATTATTGGTCATGATGCCTAGAGCTCCTACATATATCCATTTAATTTTCCCTTGGTCATTTGTAAATATTCCATCATATCCATTTGCCAGAGGATTGCCATTACATGCCCTGTAAATATTTAGTTTTATGAATCCTTTCGATGGGGGGACCAATGTGTTGGGGTTTAGGTGATAAGTTTGTTGTGATTGAAATTATAAGGGAGAAATAATGAATCATTGATCTCTACCCTTAACAAGTTCTATCCTCTTTAGATCATTGTGGAAGGAGAAATGTTTCAATAATATCCCCTTTGATTTTAATCCATATATGTTCCATATTTCATGCTTGGTCTTGACAATGCGATTTTTAAATATTCCTTTCCTCCACCTTTCAAAGGAATATTTTACATTGTCTCAATTTCAATTAAATTTCCTAAAGAGTGCAACTCTCTTGTCACACAAGATTGAGGCATAAGTGCATCAATTTAGGAGGTTTTCTATGGTATTCTCTTGTTCTTGTTAGAGTGGGAACCATCATGGACCTTGAAATCCTATTTTTATGATTTGATCCCATCTCAATATTTGATGCCATATTTTGAGTATTTCATTAGACTTGATTCATGATGCTAATGTGCAGGCCTAATTAAGATTACTAATATCCTAGTAGTGAGATACCTATGTCTAATTATGATCTAAGAAGATAATTCAATGTTCATAAAGTTTAGGGTTTTCTTTGAGTCATGGGAGTTGATTCCATGCATATTAACAAAACAACACTAGATGATAGTCCTAGATTCCCCCCCAAAAATGTTCCTAAATGATATCTTGATGCTTCCATTCAATGTTCTGGATGAGTGAGCCATATATTTTTCCATCAAAATGAGTTAAATATTGGCTCAAACTTCCTATATTATATTTGTAGCTCCACAACTTACTATTAGGATTATATAATCCTCCCTTGTCCATTTATGGTTGATTAGATAATCATACCTAAATTAGGATTCATTTACTTAAGTTTGGTGACATTGGGTCCACTAGTGAGATTGGATCTACTAGTGCCTTGCATCCACTGGTGTCATTGGGTCCACCTATATTAACCACTAGAGTATGGGGAACACATATAGAGGCTAAATTCCACTTACTGCATGTTCATCGATCAATTTATGGTCCTTTGAGACCAATCCTTACATTCTAGGATCCCACTACGAGTGCCACCACTAGCCTCCATCAGTTCATTTTGGTAGGTAGGAAGTTATGGTAATTCGACCTCCATTTACATTTAGTTAGATGTATTTCAGTTGATTTTGGACCATTTTTGCATGGATCCATGGAGAAGTGTCTCCCTTTTCCACCTACCTCATCAGTTTAAGTGGTTTAACTACTTTAACCTATTGTCGAACTGATTTAGACACTCTTAGTTAGCCAGTCAGTTAGATTGAGTTGGTAGGTTCGAATCCTATCAACATGATTCAAATTATCCTTTATGTAACATTGTTATATACTGTTGGAATTAATATAGAGATTATGTTGTAATTAATTGAGAAATACTAATAAGATTTACCCCAAACTTCTTTTTTTTCAGTGTTCATTTTCTTGATAATTCCACTACAAAATTTTGTCTCATTATTTTCATTCATATGCATGTAGATTCATGGTTCAATGATTTAACATGGTATCATATCCTATTCAAGCAATCAACAATTCTGTCTGATCTCCATTGTACACCAGAAGCAGTTGGGTTTCCACATAAATCCTGTAAAAATTTCCTTGCTAACTTTGGATTCGTTTAGATAAGTCTTTGTAGGTGTGACCTACCCTGAGAATGTGTACATGTTGAGGTGGAAGGATTTGTTCTGACATAATTGAAAATTGGTTTTATTTTTTGCAGTGTCACTTGCACGTACCTATGTAGCTTATTGAGGAATTAACTGCTCAACACACAAATTGATGGATTCTTCATCTCCTGCACCCCGAATCCTTACACCCTTCAACTATGTTGATTGGATGGAAGATATGCAAGTATCCTTACACAACAAGAACTTGTTTCGAATGACTATGGGAAGAGAGATAAAGCCACATCACCCTACTAAGAAGAACAAGTTCTTGAATCGGTTGAATTAAGCCTTCGGCTTCCTATGCACTCATATCTCTCACAATCTTTTGTTCCACCTTTAGGAACTAAGGACTCCGAAAGAAGCTTGGGAGAAGCATGAATCTTTGTTTGGAAAACATGATGAGATTCAAGGGCACATATTGGAGAATGAGCCCATTGCATTGTAGCCCATCAGTTTCAAAACTATCCCACAGCTCTTCACAAAATTCAAGTCACTAGAACTACAATGTAAATAATGCGGTTTGGAAAGGAAATATGATAAACTTGTTCTATCAGTACTAAGAAATCTTGGCTTAGAGTACTCAGACTTTGTCTCTACATTCCATTCCGAAAGAGATTCCATCCCCAATTGGACAATTACTTCTCTTGATGCTTTTTTCTGAGTCCTTAATACAAGAGAAAGATAAAATGGTTCAAATCCGAGTGATGCAAAATTTCAAGAACCAAGGACTCTTAGTGACAGAATCAAACAATGCACAAGCAAGAGGGAAGCACAAAAGGAAGGAGCCCAAAATCACTGATTCGAATCCAAAAGATAATCATATATCTTTTGATGGAGCCTCGAGTTCAAGAAAATAGAAGACTAAGTGTCCATATTGTATGATGAATTCAATAATTTATTCTATATTCCCTCTCTTACAGCAAAGCAATTTGTTGAATATGAAGAAGAAGCAGAATATTCAACACAATTAATTAGAATTGAATAAAGTCTCCTTCGAGTGACTCCTTCTCTTGCTGCTCCAAATTTTTATGGGATATCTCATATATCATCTTCTCATATAGCTGATATAGAAGAAGACATTTGAATCTCTTTTATTGAAGAAGAACACTCCTTCCATTCTATGCAAAAATTCTGAAATGATTCTTCTATTTTAAATTCCGTGCATAATTTAACACTTATTGCTTCAGAAAATAAAAAGGAATTTAATTTCTCTCTCTCTCTAATATTGCTAGTCGTGTGCAGATAAGTAATAATTTGTATGTTTTTGAAGAAATATCATATTTAAGGAGTGATCTATTCACTCTCATTGATCTTGATCTTCCAGGAAATTCCTACATGATTGTATGCACGAATACTCAAAGTTTTGAAGAAGGAGAAAATTGTGCATCTACCATCTTGATGGAGCACTTGGATTTGTTCCTTATTTGGATCCGATATGAAATTATTTGTTTCAAGTTTTAAGTTTCAAGAGTCTCTAGTAATACTTTTAGATGTTCTCATCAATTTTGGTATGAAAAAACAAGTACCAAAAGTCTCTTTCAAAATTGTTAGAGGGGATTTGATGTTAGTTTTCTCTCATAAGTTTGCTGATATTATCTTTTTTGAATAATTGGTTATTTTCGAAGCTATATCACATTATGGAGCTCAAGAATTCCCTCTCCATAGCCCCAGGGCTTCTCTACCTTCCTATTTGATCACATGTTCATCTCCTCATAGAACTAGTAAAGATGATACATTCTGCATTCGCCTGGACACTTGCTCTTAACACTTGGAGATGATTTTACCTCACATGGTTTGATGTTCAAGGCTGAAATGTATCAGTTGCTTGGGTTTTCCTCACATGGTTTGAATTCTCAAGATCTTTTTCTCTCTCATTAGTTGATCTTAGTTTCTTTGCATGGGTCCAGTCTTCATCTTGCAGTTGTCTATGTTCTTGATTCGATTGAGGATATTCTTCTTCTTCCAAAGAGGAAAATTCCTCTAGAAATAATCATTTACATTGTAGAGGTTCATATGCACATTCTAGGGATGGTGCTACATAGAAGAACCAAGATATTTCATTTGCTGCCGCATAGTGCTGTGAATTGCAGCAAAAATTTTACAAGTTTTAGCTTGTTTTTCCTGATTCACTACTTATTTTGAGGGGGGTGGGGCGGGGGGGGGTTCCCATGAGTTTTTCCCTATTCTCCTTGGTTTATTAAGCAGTTTTTTTAATTCTTTTATAATGTAATGGATGACTTTTGGCCTAGTTTTCGGGGCCCAAATTTTTCCAAGTTAGAATTAAAGGGGGGTGTTAGGATTATATAATCCTCCCTTTCCCATTTATAGTCGATTAGATAATCATGCCTAAATTAGTATTCTTTTACTTAAGTTTGGTTCCATTGGGTCCACTAGTACCAACCACTAGAGTATGGGGAACACATTTAGAGGTTAACTCCCACTTATTGCATGTTCATCCCTCAGTTTATGGGCCTTTGAGACCAATCCCTACATTCTAGGATCCCACTCCAAGATCCACCAGTAGCCTCCTTCAGCTAGTTGTCGTAGGTAGTCAGTTATGCTAACTCAACCTCTAGTTACATTTAGTTAGATGTATTTCAGTTGAGTTAGCATCAGTTTTGCATGGATGCATGGGGAAGTGGTGCCTTTTTACACCCACCTTATTAGTTTAACTAGTTTAACTAGTTTACCTGATTATTGGACTGATTTAGACATTAGGATTTAGACTAGTGGCTCCCATGCAATGAATTAGACACTCCTAGTTAGCGAGTCAGTCAGATTGAGTTTGTAGATTCAAATCCTATCCACATGATTCGAATTCTCCTTTATGTAACACTTTTGGATACTGATAGAATTAATATAGAGATTATGTTTTAATTAAGTGAGCAATACTAATCAGATTTACCCCAAAAGAATTTTGTTCAATGTTTGTTTTCTTCAATAATCCCACTGCAAAACGTTTTCTCATTATTTGCATTCATCTTCGTCTAGATTCATGGTTCAATAATTTAACACTTACCCCATAATTATTCTTTGGTATTGATCAACCTCCAACATAGCTTGTCTCCCAAAGAAAAGATTTACTCTTCTAGATCTGAAAGGCCAACTCCTCCAATGAAATTAGGATGACATAACTTGTCCCAAGTAATAAAGGTCCATTTGTACTTGATTATAGTTCCTCACTAAAGTAAAGTGCATCGAATATTATGAATGGCATTGAGAAAAAAATTAGAAAGAAAGCGTTTAAAATAGGTATAAGGTCATAGATTGAAACACATATTTGAGGAAAGTGAGCCAAGTAGGGATGTTTAGAGTCCTAATAGTCTGGTTGCAAATATTTCTCTCTAATTTAGTGAGTAGATCCTCCTAGGAGAGGTTTCGAATGGAATTCTCTACCACAAGGGCACGGATATATTTCAATCGAAGAGAGTTTAACTACAAAACAATAATTCAAGAAAATTGAAGCTACATAGAAGATTATGGATTAAGGGAAAAGAATTGGGATTTTCCCAAATAGAGGTCAATGCCATAGGTTTCCATGAAGTAACATCAAGAGTCCAACTCGAGCTCAAACTGAGGCTAAGGAGGAAAATGAGCTACTCTATCATGGGATCCCTTTGGAAAATTGGGCTTTCAGTGCTCGAGCACAAACAAGGCAAAAGGAGGAGCATGACTTCAGTAGAAATTAGGAATTGTAGCAAACATACAACCTTGGTTTAATGTTTTAAGCTATGTACTTGTTCTAGAGACACAAAATATTTTAAGACCTTGGAATTCCATTTGATTTTAAAATCCCTGACGGGGAAAATTCTACTTGATACAAAAGATGAGGGTAATGAACTCTTGTTCTAGATAGATGAGTTAAACAACAATGCGGGTTTCCTTATCAAGGAAACCACATGAAAGGAATATGAAGAAACTCATACGGATCAAGTACATGTTTTTGTTTTTGATGAAGATCGTGACTAGGTGTTTCTTAGGGTTCCATGGTTTTTTCGTTTTTCATTGGTATCTTAGTGATGATCAGCAATTTCTCAACTTACTCATTAGTTTTCATCAGTTGTTTCAACATTTAATACAAACTTTTATAAACTCAAGTTCTATAGGCGGTATATAGTTTCTATAAGTGTATGGTTTCCCTTTCGGGAGGCCCATTTTGTTTATGCAATAGGATATATTTTTATCAATACAAAATTACAAATCTTTGTTCTTATGAAAAAAATTCTATATTGTGACATCATAAACCTTTACTATGTTATCTTTTTTTTGTTTTTTTTAAATCGCACTTCTTCACATTAATTCCTAATGCTTAAAATTCTTTAGGTTCTCTTCTCTACTCTTGTTATAAATCAAAAGATAATATAAATAAAAGATACTAGAAGATTATAAATTTACAATCACAACATCTATATCACCAACATCATGAAAGTGCTTGGGATTCCAATTAATCCAAAACACATAACCAAAAACTTATATAAACCATATATGGTGTTTAGTGAAATATTACAAGCTTTACCTATGAACTATTTCACAACCTAAGCAACACAAGGATAATAAGGGTCAACAAAAGAACTAAGTAGATGGAATTTATTAAGAATTGGCGAACTAATATTAAGTAGCAAGCATTAAGTTTTTTTGGGTTTTGGCTCCAAGAAAATTTTTAAATTTTCTAGACAATGTTGAACCTCTGGTTCTCGTGATTTGTAGGTGGATCAGTTGCTCTGGAGGAAGAGATATGCCTCTCCATTCCTGGAGCGCGTGGGTTTACATGTGATCTCCATTTGGTTTGTTGGGGATCGTATCTGGTGGGGGTTGGATTTGTGCTCTGCCTTTGAACGTGCCATTCTAGAATATTTCCGGTCTTCATTTTTTGGGGATTGTTAGTGAGACATTGAGGGACCTATGGCTTGGTTTTCTTTTCAAGGGGTTCATTTTTAGAGAGGATCTATGGCTTGATCTCTATCTAAGTGTTCTTCCCTTTTCTATCAAGATCTTGCAATTCAAGGTGGAGGTTCTTATTCTGGTTGCAGGTGTTTAAATAATAGACTTTAGAGGGGGTTCATCCCCTCCAATACCTCCAAATATTGATCCCTTCAAGTGGCTTGTTTCTTCCTTTGGAAATAGGAAGGGAAACCCTATTCTTCTGCAATTTGTGTAGAAAGCAACTAACTTTCCCTCTGTAGAACTTCTTGTCGAATGCAATTAACTCTATTGTGTCCCGGTTTGGAGTGGGTATCTTGAGAGAACGTTTCTTGGCACTGAAATTTATCTCGAAGGTGGTCTAGATGGGATTTAGTTCTTTTGTGGAGTGCTGGAGTTTGTGCTCTTTCTATGGTTTGTTGGAGAACTACTACCATGACTTGCTGTTGATCAAGCCTTTCTAGTAGATTTCAGTGGTTCTTGCTGTGTATTTGAGGGATCTGTGGTTTTGTGTGGATTATTGGCGAGTTTTCTCTGAGAGATCTGCGCTCTTAGAATGTAGATGTGATTTAAGATCATTTGGGGTCTCTAAGATTTTCTTTATATGAATCCTTGTTACCAGGGCCGAAGGATGAGCGTTCTTGATCCAAAACAATGAGACTAAGACCCTTTATGGTCCCAGGATCCATTTCAGCAAATGACGTCGATTGTCTGGCAGTGATTATCCAGAGAACGAACCAGTAGTTCCAATAGATCAGGTCGTGAGCGTACAAATTCTTGGAGTGGACAAGTTTATGCGAGCTATTTTATGGAGCATGGTTGAAGTTTTGATCGTTGTAAGCAGTTTTTTAAGGTTGTGGCCATGGGATTCTTTCTGAAGAGTTTTTGGCTATTTTGGGGTTTGGGTTTGTGGATTGACAGGGTTTTGGGGTGGTTCGGTGGGGAGGTATGGAGGAGGAGGTGGATTATAGTTCGGATGGGGTAAATGAATGTGATATTTTTGTTGCAGGAGGTTTATCTGGTGCTTTGGGTTGGCAGGGGTCGCTGTCTGGATCGTTGCTATCAGGGAGGGGGCTAGGGGTCTACTCTGGGCCAATGGATAATGTGGGATTGGCAAGGGAAGATTTATCTCCCTTCAAGACATCTGTGGGTTTGGGTGTAGACCCACCCGACCTCGCTGGACTTCTTGGGCATACTCTTTCACCTCAGAATGGGTTCTTTGCAAACTTTCATGTAACTTCTTCGGAGCTCCCAGTAGAGGGTCTTGCCCCTTTTCTTGGAGGTGGAATAAAGTATCAGGGTTTGGAGGACTTGGGCAATCATGATTTGTCTCTGGAGGCCAAATCTTTTTTTGCCCCCAAGCATGGAGGGTCAGCGAAGGAGGGTTCTAAAAGAGGTCCAAAGGCTGTCAAAAATAGGAAGCGTAGGGACAAGATTGTGCTAGGAATTGATGTTTCGATGGAAGAGGCAGAGGATTTGTCCTTGACAGCAGTGGTTGGGCATGTTCGTGGCAAACGATTTGGTCGTGGTTTTCTCTAGAGGTGGGCGGCTGAGTAGTGGAAACATTTGTTGGTTACAACACCTGAAATTTGGGTATTGACAAGAGGATGGTTTTCTTTCATCCTGCACAGCAAAGGGGAGGTTGATGCTGTCTTGGGGAGGCAGTGGTCTATGCATGGGGTTCCTATTGTTTTGAAAAGTTGGACACATTTTTTTGATTAAAAAATGGAACAGATTACTAAGGATCCTCTGTGGGTAAAACTTCCAGGTTTTCCCATGCACTTATGGAATGAGAATCGATTTGCTGAAATTGGGAATTTTCTGGGTGAATATGTATGTGTTGATTTATCCTTCCTGGAGACTGGTAAATTTATGATGGCCAAAATCATGGTAAAGATTGATATGCGCCTGGGTCTCTCTTCTGAGATAAATGTATAGTCTAAGGATGGGAAATTTGTGCAAATTTTCGACTATGTGGGTGTGTCGTTCAGGTGTCACTGCTGTCATTCATGTGGACATTTGGTGGCCATTTGTCCGCTTCCCTTTAGGGCCAGCAAATCACTGATTGAAGAAGATATAGATGGGATAGATGCTACTAAGGAGGAGGGGGTTACTGTTGATGTGGGGGCAAGGAAAATTGGGCCTTTGGATGGTGGGGCAGTGGACACAGCATTAGTGGTACAGGCTGCTGCCAGTGAATTCCTTTCTTCATCAGTCATGCGCAAGGTGGACAAATTGTAGGTCCCTGGGGGCTTGTTAGCTGACAGATTGGGGGCAGGGGCTAGTGCTTTGGTTTCTCCAATTCAAGATAGCTCCAGGAAGACTTCAGAGCATGTGAATATTCGAGGGGATTCATCTTCGCATCCCTTGGCCAGCAAGGCTTTTCTCTGTCCGGTTGTTCCTTGTACGTTGCCATTGACTGATAGTGTTTTCTCCCCTTCCATTGTCTCTACAAATATCTCTACCAGATCTGAGGGAATAAGTATCAAATATGCCCTTAGAAGTAGGGAGATATCAATTGGGGGGTCAGGGGGGATATGTCCATGCGTGTGGTGGGGAAAGGACGTGGCAGAAAATCTCTTTTGTCCAAAGCACAAGATCGGGCAAAGGTGGATTTAGGGATGGGGACTCAATCTTCAATTGAATGGGCACTTAGAGCAGTGAAGGCCCAGGTGGGGTCTCCCAAATGAAAGTTATGTCCTTTAATTGTACGGGGTTGGCGATTTCCCTCAAAAAATCATCTCTTCGAAGGCTGGTGGAGTTAAATCAGCCGGATGTAATTATGTTACAGGAAACTTTGGGGTGTAGTGAGGTGGTTGTTAAAGTTTTAGAATATTTGCTTCCTGGTTGGAAGTTTGTGGCTCTGGATACAAGGGGACGCTCTGGAGGGCTGGCTTCGGGGTGGAAGGTACAAAGTTGTAGGTGTGACTGTTCTTGGGGAATATCTTCTGGTGTGGGGTTGGAAGTGTGGGACGCTGATATTGGGAAGACTCTCACGATTCTTAACATCTATGGGCCATATTTGAATAGAGCTGGATTTTGGCACTCTTTGTTCAATCTGAACCTTTTTTAAGACACTGATGTAATATTGGGGGGAGACTTTAATCTTACATTGGGTGCCTCTGAGGTCTGGGGGCCTAGAGCCGCTCCGAATGTTTTGGCCAACTTTTTCATTCAATATTTTGCAAGGAAGGATCTTCTGGACTTTCTTCCACCAAAGATTGTCCCTACCTGGAGAAATAAGAGAGCAGGGGATCAAAGGGTAGCTAAGAGATTGGATAGATTCTTGGTGGCTGAATCGTTGGCTCTTGGGGTGGATCTTGTTCGGCAGTGGGTGGGGACAGGAGGGATTTTGGATAATTGTCCCATTTTTTTGGAATTATAGGGTCGTCGGCGGAAGCCCCCAAGTCCATTCAAATTCAACTCCTGCTGGTTGAAGGATGAGGGTTTTCAAGATTTGGTTAAGGAGATGTGGACTCCTCGTCCACAAAACTCTCTGGAGCATGTGGGGGTACATTTTTATCATAATATGAAACGCATAAAGGAGGCTACTATTTCTTGGGCTCATGCTAAGAGGGTGATTGATGATAAGACATTGAGGGACTGTGAGTTGGCTATTGACAGGTTGCTTCACAGTCCGGGGATGGGATTTTTGGATGATTAGACTAAGGATGAACTCCTTACTTTGGAAATGAAGTGGAATGTGATTCTCTGTGAGCGAGAAGAATTGTGGAGGTTGAAGAGCAGAGCAATCTCGCTTCAGTGTGGAGATCAGAATACAAAAAAAATTCAAGCATATGCTAAGGGGAGAAAATTTTCCAATTCTATTTGGGAGTTGTCTTCGGCTGAAGGGGAACAGGTGTCCAGTTTCAATGGGCTGGCTGATTTGGGTGTGAGATATTTTAGGGATTTATTCACTGCACAACCTGGATCTTCTATTGCTGAGGTCATTCGGGTAGCACAGCTCTTTCCCTGCTTTGTGGATGAGGAGGAAAATACGATGTTGATGGGGGAAGTTTCGATGGAGGAGCTGTCTCTGATACTTCACTAGTTTCAAAAAGATAAAAGTCCAGGGCCTAATGGATGGCCTGTTGAATTCTTCATGGGTTTCTTTGATTTCTTTGGTATGGAGATTTTGTCAGTTGTTGAGGAATCCCGTAAGGCTGGGTTTATCCATGGACCACTCAATTCTACTTTTATTGCTCTTATTCCAAAAAAGGATAAACCTGCAAGTTTTGAGGACTTCAGGCCCATCTCACTTTGCAATTGTTTATATAAGATCATCTCTAAGGTAATTGCAAAGAGACTCAAATCAGTATTGTCACATCATATTTCTAGTGAGCAATTTGGGTTTCTGGAGGGACGTCAAATACATGAGGCCATTGGAGTTGCTCAGGAAGGCCTACATACTTTGAAAGTTCAGAAACAGAAAGGAGTTGTGATAAAGATTGATCTCTCAAAGGCTTACGATCGAGTCAGTTGGCTTTACCTTAGGATGTTTCTTACACACCTGGGCTTCTGTTATGAATTTGTCAGATGGATTATGGCTTGCATTAGTTCGGTGAGTTTTGCAGTACTTATTAATGGAGCTGCTAGCCCTTTTTTCCAAGCGGGTCGAGGTCTTCGACAAGGGTGTCCTCTTTCTCCCCTTTTGTTTCTTCTTGTAATTGAAGGTCTCAGTCGCTTTATTTTGGCTTCAAAAGCGGAAGGGACTTTTTGTGGCATTGCCATTTCCCAGGTATTATATATTATGCATCTTCTTTTTGTTGATGATATTATGATTTTCACTAATGGGTCGAGACAGGATATTGATAAGGTGTCTGAAGGACTAAACCTTGTACAAGCTTCTGCGGGCATGGTTGTAAATATTGAAAAATCTACTATATCATGCTCGAATTTATCTGAGCAGGAGATACATAGAATTGCTCTTCATTTTCCTTTTAGAATGATGGACTTCGATGTTGGGATAAAGTATCTGGGGTTTTTCTTAAAACCGAACTCTTACCTGAAGGTAGATTGGCACTGGTTATTGTCAAAATTGGAAAAAAGACTTCAAAGCTGGAGTCAAAAATGGCTCTCTCGGGCTAGGAGACTGGTTCTGGTAAAATCTATTTTGGAAGCGATACCAGTCTATTGGATGTCTCTTGCATGGATGCCTAAGGGTATCTTAGAACAGATTCGCAAGCTATGTTTTTCTTTTCTGTGGAGAGGTAAGAGTGATCATAGGGCTCTGGTGTGGGTGAGGTGGGAGAAAATTGTTGTTCCAAAAGCTTTGCGAGGGTGGGGGTTAAAAAATATTTTCCTTTTTGCAAAGGCATTAGGAGAAAAATTCTCATGGATACTAATACATACACAGAGTCTCTGGACTCGAGTGGTATATCATAAATATATTGCTCCTTTGACTCTCATTGAGTGGATTCCGATGGGGGACAAATCTAGGACAAATTGCTCAGTGGTCTGGAAAGCGGTGGTAAAGCATTTTGATTTGGTTGGCTCTAGTTTGGTGCGGAGAATTGGTAATGGGTGAATGGTTCGTATTTGGATTGATCCTTGGGTAGGATATGGGGGGGATCGTGTCCTTCCTGAGGAGCTGAGGTTACACTTGGAAGCAAGAGTTTTTTTTTTATTCCTAATATTGAGGATCAGGGAAATTCTTCATTATGGCATCAAGGATGGATCAGTGCACAGAGACTCAGAGCTTCATGATGATCTGCAGGAGGCCTCGAGGGGATATATTAGGCAATTAAGGGTTTCAAATGTCAGATTGACTAACCAAGATGATGAATTAGTTTGGGACTATCATCCTTTAGGGTGTTATACTCCTAAACATGGTTATATTTAGCTCAATGTGATGGCTTTTAATAGAGAATTGGTTTGGTGGTGGAAACAGCTGTGGAAGCTAAAATGTCTGGGTAAGGCCAAATTACTCTTCTGGGCTATTTTGGAAAATAAGGCTCCGACATGGGACATCTTGCAAAAGAGATTTCTTGAAGGCCCTGGCTTTTGTGCGCTGTGTCAGAAGGCTGAGGAAATAATTCATCATATTTTTGTTCAATGTGATTATTCTCAATATATATGGTCTGAGGTGGGTAAGCAGATGGGTTTCAGTGGGGGGTGGTAGGGAGATACTGTTCTCCAAGCTTTTCATCAATGGTGGTTGGGCCTTAACTCTCTCCGAGCTGTTCCTTGTATCTTTGCTTGGGGGATTTGGATCACTCACAACAAGATTATTTTTCAGGACTGTCAAATCATGATGGAATCTATTGTGGCTCATATCGTTGCAATTATCCATCATTTTAGGGAACCTAATAAGCCTCACAACCATAGGCCTATACGGGAGGAACAGATTGACAAAGCTATCCCTTGGGGCTTCTTTGATGGATCCTCTCAAGATCGACAATTGATTTGTGGTGGGGGTGGAGTACTTTTCAAATCTGAGTCTCATCATTTTCATTTCTCGGCTGGTTTAGGGAGGGGAACAAACAACTATGCTGAATTAATGACACTCAAGCTTCTTCTTTTATTTTCTTTAGAACAGGGTTGTTTGTATTTACAGGTCTTTGGAGACTCTATGCTAGTTATTGAATGGGCAAAAGAGACTATTGTTGAGGCCTGGAAATTCGCAGGCGACAACAGTAAGGGATTCTCCCCACTCAACGTTCCCAACTAGCCCGTTGACTGTTTGGTATAGGGAATCCATCCGGTTTTACGGTCCGGCTACTGTACGTCAAAGACACAAAACAAAGGCTCTACCAGTTGCAGCCCGGTCCACTGAGTTTTTGTATTATTGATTTAAAGAAATGAAATGCAAGTGCCTAACTAAATGCAGAGTGATCAAGATGCAGGGAGCGGTCATAATGTGATGCGCAGGTTCTTACCTCTCGTCTTATGCTCGCATGCACCCAAATCAAGTGCAACAAGAAATAAACTAACTATCTACTCTATCCCTAGGGAGCAAGGTTATCATTTTAAATGAGCAATACATTTTTCACATGCATTATGAAGAATAACAGATAGCTGGTACTTCTTCTAAAAACACATGAACACTTATAGATATTCAAATAACCAGATAGCTGATCATTTTATAATAACATTTATTACTCACAATGAAAAATATCCCAGAAACAACTGAAGAACATTTAACAAGAACATAGGTTCAGAACATTAAATACTCTTACAGTAAATGAAACACAAATGAAAATGAAATAGTTCCTCTTCAACTTTATTCATTGAGTTGCATTGATACATTCCACTATTCCCTCTCTCCAACAGGCAAGATTGCAGTTTCCTTTGAGAAACAAAGTAGTTCCTCTTACAAGCAAACATTTGCAAAATTTTCCAGGGGAAAAATCCCCATCTCAGTCCTACTTCCAAATATTTAAACTACAACTGCTACCCGTTGGGCTACCTCCCAGCGTGTGACTTTTCAGCATCTTCCCTCGTTTCAGCTTCCCCTTCTGGCCGTTTTGTTTTCCCAATCATTTTCTATGAGCGTTTATCTCCTGATCAGTAAATGATAACTCTTCTTGGTCGGTGCCTCTGTCATTCATTTTTTTTGTCCTTTTCTCCGCTCTCGGTTGCTTCAGCGGTCTATGGGATTCCTCCTGCAGACAATTTCGGTGCATTATTCATTGAAATGAGATCTTAAACATTAAAATTTTCGGCCCAGAATCGTAAATCTACAAGAAACTAGCTTGGTTCATCTAGATGAGGTCACGATTAAGCCTTGGGAAGAAAAATTATAAATCAGTGGTCAGCAAGCTTTGGGCACTGGGCGAGGAAAGAAAAACCTGGCCGCAACGGCGGAACAGCAGGGGCTAACGCGGTGCGGAAGCGCGGGCTTGAAAGACTTCGAATCGGACGTCGGAAGGAAAATTATATCGGGGCTAGATGGTTTCTCCATCCGCAATGGCGGATGAGGCAAGAGTTGAAAATAAAAGCTAACCGCATGTGGGAAAAAGACCAAGACGGACATCAGATGATACTTCGAATCGGGAGCTGACTATCTCTACCCGGCCGCAACGGTGGGCGAGTAGAAGCTATGGGCAAGCGATTTAGGACCCAAACGAATCGGGAGTCGGGGAAATCTAGACTTCGGACAGAAGAACGATCTGGGAGCCGCAACGGCGGATGGGCTAGAACTTTGCAGCTTCCGATCTAACAACAAAAAGAGGCCTGATCATAGGAAAAATCAATGATTAAAACAACATTAAGGATCAACTGCAGCCAAAATCACTTTTTCTTCGCGAAGGCGAGATCTTACCTTTCTTCAATTGGTAAACCAGACACCCATGACTCAAACCGAAACCGAACATGGCATACACAAATCCGCGGGAATCCAACTTCAAGGTAAAATGAATCAGAAAACACGCCCAAGAAACTCAAGAGTTCAATGATTAAATCATGTAAAATAATGAGGAGGGGCCCAGAATTTAAAACATTAATTCGGGGAGAAAAGTTGCAGCAACAACAACTAGCGATTTCTTGGTGAACCTAGATCTCTGGGTGACTTTTCTTTGAGTGGTAGACTGTTTCACAACCGAAACGCACTAAATGAAATCTTCTAGCTATCCGGATTTCTCAAATGACAGGAGTGTGTACCTTCATCATTGATGCTAGTCCAATTCGGGGAAAGTCGAAACCGAAACCTTCAAGTCCAGATAACTCTGTTAGGGCCATAGAATGAGTTTCATTATTACCTCTGTTTTTAGGTAGCTAACAGCATGGACATCGCAGGATTGCAGCAAATAGTAAACAGCAGTATTCGTTTGTTCCTCATTCCCATGCCATTTTAACACTTTTGTGCTTTTGGACTTTTGTTCCTTTCATTTGAGTCTTTCTATGAGCCTTTCTTACTAAATTTTAATTCAGGATCCTCTATCCCATAGTGTCCTTTTGTGTGAGTGGTGTGCTTCAAGTTTCAGCTCACGGACAGAGGGGATCTTTCGGCAATTTAGTACTTACAATTCAGCACCTGCTTTGATTTATGATGCTTTTATGGAAGTTTTGACTCTTTATTTTCCTTTTGGCATTTGTTTTTTGGCACGGGATCATTTATATTTAATACACTGTTCACCTTGCTTCTTCCTATGGGTCCTTTACTGTTGCTCCTTAGAACATTTTAAATGTGACGTGGATGGAGCCCCGACATAGTACTCCAGACTCCTCGAATCCGGTTTAATTCACAGGGGTTAAGCAGGACTTCAATGCACAAAACATTTTATTCGAGAAAACAGTTAGGCTGGAAGAATTCTTTTAGCAACACACAGGCTGACACTCAACGTGTTTTCCATTCCCAAAAGATCTTAGTATCCTCCAGACAACTATAAGTTCGTTCCTTTTATTGAAAATCGAAAAAATTAAGCTTAAACCAAATAAAAGCATGACTCAAAAACAGCCACACAACTTATTTATATACAAGGCAGAAAAATCAAAGAAACTCAAGAAAAGTAAGGTTTGAGAACCAAACCATTAACTGGCAAGTTCTCCTCCCATCCCTGCAAATCTTACAGCTTATAAGTAGCAGGGCCAAGTTTGGCTGCAATCTAAAAAGGGCCTACCCATAACTGCTGGAACTTGGTGTGTTTTCCTTTCTCATCATGGGGGTGATCCCACTTGAGGACTAGGTCTCCTACTTCAAAGTCTTTTGTCCCAGCTTTATGCTTGTCAAACCATCTGTTAACTACCTCCTGCTGTTGTTTGAAATGTTCTCTAGCCTTGGATCTGGCTTCTTCTGCTTTTAGGAGATTGTATATTCTTATTTGCAGAACCTCATCATCCGACCCCCTAGACTCTTGAGCTAGTATGGAATATGGTAGCAGAATATTGGGAGGAAGGATGGCTTCCTTACCGTACATAAGGGTATAGGGTGACACTCCTATTGTAGACTTGGGGGTGACTCTGTCAGCCCACATGGCATTGGGTAAGGTTGAGTGCCAACTTCGCTGGTTTTCTATGACCGTCTTCTTCAGAATTCTAATGAGGTTTTTATTGGAGGATTCAGCCAGGCCATTCCCTTGCGGATAGTAGTTAGCAGAATAATGTAATTTTATCCCTTTCTCATGAGCAAATGTGGTCAATTTAATTGATGAAAAGTATTTAGCATTATCAAAAACTACTGAAATTGGAAATCCAAACATGGTCATGATATGATCTTGTAGGAAGCTGATGACTTTGTCCTCATTTATCTTGCGCAATGGGATAGCTTCAACCCAGCGAGTGAAATAATCAGTCACAGTAAGAATGTACTTGTGCAGCAGGGAATAATTCGGTTTTATTTCTCCAATAATGTCCAGCCCCCATTGTTCAAATGGTTTTGTGATCATAATAGGATTTAGGGGTGCTGCTGCCTTGGGCTGTCTTCCACCACACCTTTGACAAATGTCACATCTCCTGACATGCGCATGGGCATCCTTGAAGAGTGTAGGCCAATAGTAACCGGCTCTAAGGATTTTGTGGGCAGTAGTGTCCCCTGAATAATGTCCCCCAGCCGGACCATCGTGCAGTTCAGACATTAATTTCTCAGCATCTTCCTTCTCCAAGCATCTCAGGAGGACTCCATCGTAGTTTTTCCTGAATAATACGCCTTCCACGATTTGGTAGGAAGCTGATTTCAGATGCAGAGCTCTTCTTTGTTTGGAACTCCAATGTTCTGGCAACAAACCTGACTGCAAGTAATGCACAAGGTCTCTGTACCAAGACTTAGGAACTGTGAATAAAGGACAAACATCCATCACATGCAACTTAGCTTCATCTTCCCATGCTTGTTCTTCGTTGTTTCTGCTCCCAGTCATCAGTTTGCATAAACCTTGACCTTTCAGTATAGTAGCTGGCTTGAATTCAAGATCATATTCTTGAAGGGATGTTACCTAGTTGCCCCTTCTTTCTCCTAATTCTTTTTGAATGAGAAGGGATCTTACAGCTGGGTGAGGGACTATTACCTTGGTCCGATTTTTTAATATATAAGGCTTGAATTGTTTCACTGCCTTAAACACTGCGTATGCTTGCTTATCGATGGCTGGGTAATTTAATTCAGCCCCTTGTGGCCCAATGCTCATAAAAGAAATTGGGAATTCATCACCCCCATCTTCCTTTTGTGTAAGTACGACCGCCAATGAATCATCAGATGAAAAAGTATACATAATAAAGTCCTTGTCAAAGTCTGGACTTTTCAGAGAAGGCACATGTGCAACAGCAGTCTTGATTTTATTGAAAGCATTCTTTTCAGTTTTAGTCCACTTAAATTGTGCATTTTACTTGACCATCTGCTGTAATGGTTTAACAGTCTGGGCAAAATCAGGCACAAACCTACGTACGAAGTTTATTGTTCCCATGAAGGATTGCATTCCTTTTTTATTATGGGGCATGGGGATTTGTTCAATGGCCTTGATTCTTTCTGGGTCTATAGATATACCTCTCTTTGAAACTATATGCCCCAGTAACTTGCCTTCTGTGACCGCGAATACGCACTTCTTAGGATTGAGGGAAATGCCATACTTCCGATAGCGCTCGAAAATTTGCTTGAGGTGGAACGCGTGCTCCCCTCTTTTCTTCGAAAATATTGTGATATCATCAAGGTAGACCATCACACTTCGTCCAATCAGTCCGCGGAAAGCTATGTCCATAGCTCTCTGAAATGTCGCACCAGCATTAATCAGTCCAAAAGGCATTCTTCTATATGTGAAAGTTCCCCATTTAGTTCTTAACGTTGTCTTCAATCTATCTTCCTTGGCCACTAACACTTGGTTGTAGCCAAAGAATCCGTCTAATAATGAAAACAATTCAGAACCAGAAACCATCTGTAGCAATTGCTCCATGGGAGGCACCAGATAGTTGTCTTTGTCTGAGGCGCGGTTTAAGTTTCTGAAGTCTACACACAATCTGATTTCTCTCGACTTTTTTCTGACCGGCACCAAATTTGACACCCACTCTGAATGCTGGACTTTAAAAATAATCCTAGCGTCCAGCAATTTTTTCACCTCGCTTTGAATCACTGGCTCCAACTTTGGATGCATTTTCCTTAACGGCTGCTAATATGGCTTGACGCCTGCTTTAATAGGGACGATATGCTTGATGATGCTAGTGTCATATGTTTTCAAATCTTGGTATGTCCAGGCAAAGGCATCTTTGTACTGTTTAAACAAAATTATGAACCTATCCCTTTTGGCTGGTGAACAGCATTTGCTGAGGTTCACGAACTTGGGATCCATTTCAGTCCCTAATTTTATTAGCTCGAACTGTAGAGTTGAGCTGTGCATCTTCACATTAGCAGGTATTCTAAATTTTTCGTTCAAGTCAAACATCTTCTCTAATGTTCTGACCCCTTTGGGAATGAAATTGTCATATTTCATTTCATCCTGATGTTCCTCATCATCGATAATGGCCCCTTTAAAGGTCTCATCATTGGTCAAGCATTCGATTATTTGCTGATCATTGTCAAACACTCACAAGTTGGTGATCATGTCGGGTACTGATGGCCTGAAAATTAATTCAATAGAGCATTTGTTATTAGTGGGAACCAACCTGGCGGCTGATGTAGCTAGAAGATCAGCGACTGCATTTTTTATTCTTGGGATTGAAATAATGTTAAATGCATGAAAACATTTAAGCAACTCCCATACCTCGTTTTGGTAAGCTTTCAAATGAGGGGAAACACAATGTATTTGATTTCTTATTTGCTTTACAACTATTTCAGAGTCCCCAAAAACTTTTAAATTACTAACCTGTAGCTCAATTGCTTTCTTGAGTCCCTGCAGCAGTGCTTTATACTCAGCCATATTGTTAGTACATTCAAACTCTAATCTATAGGACATGAAGTGTTTATTTTTTTGTGGGTCAATAAGGACGCAGCTGGCCCCTGACCCTTCTAATGTTTTCGAGGCATCAAAAAATAAAATCCAAAAAACATTATCTACTGAAAATGGATCTACTCCTACTGCTAAATCTACTATTTTACAGTCAATCTCACCAGCCTGAGAAAAATGAAGGAGATCAGGATGGGTGTCAGATGTGTCGCTGGCCTCTTCTGCTTGATAATTCCCTAGTTCTAGTTCAAGAACAAAGTTTCCCAATACAGATTCGACTGGTATATTCTTCTCATCCAATTGAGTAACATTGTACTTCATGTGAGGTTCTCTCAAAACCTTAATCTGATTGGGACTCCCTTTGTACGGCAACCAAAGATGTGACCAATCTAAGGTGAAGTATCCATTTAAATTAGCTGACCAATCCCTGCTCAGGACCAGGCCGTAAGTGTCTGGTATATCAGCCACCACGATGTTAATAACTTGGCATACTTTGTCATTGGATGCCAGATGGATTAGGACGTCTTCCATTTCACCAATCACCTTAGCGTCTGTCCTATCCAATTGCACCACCCTCCACGTGGATGGCTTAGGCTGCCCGTTTACTTTCTTACATACTGATATGGGCATGACATTAATTGATGCCCCTGAGTCCACTAGGCAATTGTGCACGTTATGATTGAAAATTTCAAATGTCAGGAGGAAAGGTGGATGCTTAGTTTTAGACTTACCTCCAGCGCTAGCTTCTCCAATTTCTTCTTCATCCCAAGGATGATTGTCAGTGGGCAACTTCTCTTCTGACGTTTCAAGTGCCTTCAACAACTTTTCTTTCTGCTAAGGTACTTTGCACATTTCAAACAGTGGGACATTTGCATTTATCTTCTTTAAATCTTCAACAATGTCATATTCAATATGTGTTTTAATGGACAGAGATTTATCAGCACTCACTTTCTCTTCATTTGGCTTAGGTAACGTTCTGTTCTGTTTAGGATCTTGGCTGGTAATGGTGAATTCCGGAATCTGATCAGCCAAGGATTTGTCTTGAAACTTCTTCTTGATATTTCTTTGCAACCTTCGGATCTTTGGGAGCAGAAGACTGTCATCACTAACCATACCTTTGCTTCTAGTTGTCACGTTAGCTTCCTTGATGTCCCTGTGTTCTTGAGTATTTTCCTCTTCTGCATCTAATAAGGATACCGAATTCCATAATGCCATGGTCTCTTCTTCCTGTTCCTTTGTAGAATTAGAAACATCACTTTCTTTCTTTTCATCATCGTCTTCTTCCATTAATCTTGAATCCAACATCTGATTCATGACTAATGTCATTGAATTTATCCATTGCAGACAGTTCTTTTCGGAATGAGGTTGTTGATGAAAGGTACAAAAATTTTCCATCCCTATCTCTGTTAGATTCATGGATGAAGTTTTTTGAGGAGGAGATTGGGGCTGATTGCTGTCCTCTCTTTTCTTATAATATGGTCTGAAAAACTTCTGTGCTTCTTTCTCTTTTTCTAAGTCTATGATCTTATTGGACAGCTTTTGCATCATTTTAGCCATGCTTTCATAATCTGGTGTCTTTTCTTCTTTAGGCTTAGTGAACAATAAGGTTTTCCTTCCCGCACCTTTCTCTCCTGATTGTTCTGGATAGTCCTCAACACTTTCTCTTTCTGCTCCCACCACTTCTGCCTCTTCATAGGTCTCTGTCAAAGTAGGCTTGGCCCTCCCTTTTGCAAACATGGCCAAGTGAGGGCCCAAAGCTGAAGTATAGTATTCAATCAGTACTTTGTTTGAAGGCTTATTTGTTTCAAAGAAATTTTTAAGATATGCTGCAAACCTTTGTGTGAAACTATGCACTTTTTCCTTTTTCTATTTCTTCAATGCACATAGTCCGTTCATGAGGGAAGTGTGAGTCTTTTGGATTGCGTACTTACTTCTGAATATTCTCTCAAAGGTACCCCAGTCTGGGATAGAGTTAGCGGGCAATCCAAAATACCACGAGGCCGCAGCTCCTTTGAGGGTATGCGGGAATAGTCTACACACCACATCTTCGTGTTCCCCAGCCCTCAGACCTTCTATTGCCAAGTAGAAACTCTGTAGATGATCATCCACCAGGATTTTCTCATTTGGGTCAAATTTAGGCAGTAACTTCTCAAAGGCTTGAGGTAGGTCATGCAAAGGCGGGGTCAGATTTAGAGGTGATCTAGCTTTCCAAGCTGGTGGTGGATTTGGTGGATTAGGTGGAGGTTGATTTGCATTAACACTGGCCATGAGTTGAGGTGGGGAGTGAGGAGGTGAACCAACAGGGGTGTGAATGGGAGAACTGTAAGGGGTGTCTAGGCCTACTTGGTTCAAAGGTAATTCAACCTCTTGTAAGGCAGTCTCTATGAGTTCTTCCCAGTCTCCAACCAACACTGAATCTTCTACTATAGGACGGTCTTTCTTCTTGTATTCTCTTCTAGGCAATTCGTGGATAATTGGAAACCATCCAATCTTCTTTACATAAGCACGGGTATGTCTTCTTAGATCATTAACAATTTCGTTGCGAACAGGATATAGATGTTCTCTATTTTCTTCTTCTGGAATTAGATTACGCGGTCCACTACTTTGAGAACTATAACCAGTGGAATAATCTTGGGAAAATGGGTTTCCCCAGCCAGCCATGCACTAGCAGCCCTCCTTCTAGCGCCAAAACTGTTGAGGCCTGGAAATTCACAGGCAACAACAGTAAGGGATTCTCCCCACTCAACATTCCCAACTAGCCCGTTGACTATTTGGTATAGGGAATCCATTCGATTTTACGGTCCGGCTACCGTAGGTCAAAGAAACAAAACAAAGGCTTTAACGGTTGCGGCCCGGTCCACCGAGTTTTTGTATTATTGACTTAAAGAAATGAAATGCAAGTGCCTAACTAAATGCAGAGTGATCAAGATGCAGGGAGCAGTCAGAATGTGATGCGCAGGTTCTTACCTCTCATCTTATTCTCCCACGCACCCAAATCAAGTGCAGCAAGAAATAAACTAACTATCTACTCTATCCCTAGGGAGCAAGGTTATCATTTTAAATGAGCAATACATTTTTCACATGCATTATGAAGAATCACAGATAGCTGGTACTTCTTCTAAAAACACATGAACACTTACAGATATTCAAATAACCAGATAGTTGATCATTTTATAATAACATTTATTACTCACACTGAAAAATATCCCAGAAACAACTGAAGAACATTTAACAAGAACATAGGTTCAGAACATTAAATACTCTTACAGTAAATGAAACATAGCTGAAAACAAAATAGTTCCTCTTCAACTTTATTCATTGAGTTGCATTGATACATTCCACTATTCACTCTCTCCAACAGGCAAGATTGCAGTTTCCTTTGCCACAATAAGTAGTTCCTCTTACAAGCAAACATTTACAAAATTTTCCAGGGGAAAAAGCCCCATCTCAGTCCTACTTCCAAATATTTAAACTACAATTGCTGCCCCTTGGGATGCCTCCCAGCGTGTGACTTTTCAGCATCTTCCCTCGTTTCAGCTTTCCCTTCTGGCCGTTTTGTTTTCCCAATCATTTTCTATGAGCGTTTATCTCCTGATCTGTAACTGATAAATCTTCTTGGTCGATGCCTCTGTCATTCGTTTGTTTAGTCCTTTTCTCCGCTCTCGGTTGCTTCAGCGGTCTATGGGATTCCTCCTGCAGACAATTTCAGTGCATTATTCATTGAAATGAGATCTTAAACATAAAAAATTTCGGCCCAGAATGGTAAATCTACAAGAAACTATCCTGGTTCATCCGGACGAGGTCACGATTAAGCCTTGGGCGGAAAAATTATAAATCGACGGTCGACAAGCTTTGGGCACCGGGCGAGGAAAGAAAAACCTGGCCGCAACGGCAGAACAACAGGGGCTAATGTGGCGCGGAAGCACGGGCTTGAAAGAATTCGAATCGGACGTTGGAAGGAAAAGTATATCGGGGCTAGATGGTTTCTCCATCCGCAATGGCGGATGAGGCAAGAGTTGAAAAAAAAAGCTAACCGCGGGTGGGAAAAAGACCAAGACGGACGTTGGATGATACTTCAAATTGGAAGCTGACTATCTCTACCCGACCGCAACGGCGGGTGAGTAGAAGCTATGGGAAAGCGATTTAGGACCCAAACGAATCGGGAGTCGGGGAAATCTAGACTTCGGACGAAAGAACGATCTGGGAGCCGCAACGGGGGATGGGCTAGAACTTCGTAGCTTCCGATCTAACAACAAAAAGAGGCCCGATCATAGGAAAAATCAACGATTAAAACAGCGTTAAGGATCAACTACAGCCAAAATCACTTTTTCTTCACGAAGGCGAGATCTTACCCTTCTTCAGTTGGTAAACCAGACACCCACGACTCAAACCGAAATCAAACATGGCATACAAAGATCCGCGGGCATCCAACTTCAAGGTAAAATGAATCAGAAAACACGCCCAAGAAACTCAAGAGTTCAACGATTAAATCATGTAAAATAACGAGGAGGGGCCTAGAATTTAAAACATTAATTCGGGGAGAAAAGTTGCAGCAGCAACAACTGTACAGTGCAATGTGATGATACTTTTACCTATTCTGGAGGAGGTGTTCCGCATTAAACAACAATTTAATCATATTTCTTTTACACATGTTTATAGGGAATGGAATGGGGTGGCTGATCAGCTATCAAAGGAAGAGACGCAGTGGCATTTAGACTTTGGCATCTGGAGGATAACTGTTCACTCACTAGAGGATTCATACAACTATTATCATCGGCCGTTTCATGAAGCAGTTCAGCATTGAGATTTGACTCAGAATTTTAATTTGATTTGGGATGTGATACCCATTTTCTGATATCTAGCTGATATGCTTGTATCATGGAAGCCTCACTGATCAATTCGTGAGGTAAACATCAGACGGCCTGCAGTCATGGGAGCTGATTAAATCATGGGACTCTCATGAGTCTGATTATAGGTTGGTGATGGTTTTCCCTGCAGCCTATAGTGAGTAAACATCAGATGGCCTGCAGTCGTGGGAGCTGATAGTCATGGGACTCTGATGAGTCTGATTATAGGATGGCGATGTGTGAATCAACAACATATTCTATTTCTGTCTGAAGAACTGTAGTATTCTGTGTGACCTTTTTCTTTCTGTGCTATACCTAGCTCATTTTTTCTGCTATTTACAGTCTGGGACAGTTTTGTAAATTTTTTTATAATATGAGACAACAAATATGGGACAAT
The DNA here is from genome assembly GCA_001517045.1 of Pseudotsuga menziesii. Classification (NCBI taxonomy): domain Eukaryota; kingdom Viridiplantae; phylum Streptophyta; class Pinopsida; order Pinales; family Pinaceae; genus Pseudotsuga; species Pseudotsuga menziesii. The sequence continues at coordinate 148,588 of LPNX010172461.1, forward strand.
GTAGGGATCCTAGTGCTTCTGTTACATGTGCAGATGTAATTTTGTTCCACTTTGAAATGAAATTACGAATTTTTTTGAGGAAAAAAAAAAGCAAGCATTAAGTTTTTTTATTGTGAAAATGAACCTTATGCGATGTACATAGGAATAATTCCCTCCCCAATGACACCTTTATTCCTTGCAAAAACTAAGACCAACATAGACCTATCTTAAACCTAGATCTATTGAGCATGAGCTATAATGGATTTTTTAATTACTTTTTATTTTTGGTAATGTTATATAAAGTTACATTACGACAACATGTCCCTCATATATTCCTGATACTCCGTTGTAAAGCCTTGTGAGTATAATTATAAAGGTTCCATGGTAGATACTAGTTTCTTAAAATTACATTAAAAAATTCCAAAATATTACCAAATTTTATTTACAATTATTTATTTAAATTTTCAAAACATGAGTATATCCATTAACTTTCTTTAAATTTCATTTATGCCTCCCTTTGTATTATATTATTCATCCATTTACACATAGACCTACCATATTGACAGAACCTACTTGAGGACAATTATAGGCATGTAATATAGCAAAGGAGAACCCATACATGAAAAACTTCTAATAGGATTTGGGATTGAAGGATTGAACAATATTAATGACTCATTATACTCTCTTTAAAGCAAGTATAGGAATAGGTTTTAATAAGTATGCAAAATTGGTGCCACTAAAATTGATATTCAGATGTGGTCTAGAATTTTTTTTAACAAATATTTAAATTTATAATGACATATATATGTATTTTTCTTTCAAACTTGTTTGACAAGTTTTGATTCCATAGTTTGGATAGTTCCACTTTTGTGTTAACTGATTTTCTAATCAATAATTAAAATTGTATGATTAAAAAAAGTTGCAATTACATACTTACAATATTAACATAACAACTTAATTTGTGTCCTATTGGTAAACACCAATATGCTAAATTAAATTTCACAAATAAGTAGAGAGGTATGTGTTACGGGAAGCCCCTTATCCATGCATCAATTACGAGTGTAATATATGCTTAACTTTTATTTGTTTTTGTAAAAGATATTAATATGATTATTATAAATCATTATTAATCTCTATTAAATATTCAAATTTTAATTTTATAAAGTATTTTTTATTAAATCTTAAAATTTTATTTTCATTATAAATCATAATTAATCTCTATTAAATATTAAAATTTTAATTTTGACAATGATTTTTTTTATTAAATCTTAAAATTTTTATAATTAAAAGGATTTGAAAAAAAAAGACTAAATTTAAATTAAAATGTCAAAAAAATTAAGAAACAAAATAATTAAAACACATTCTATTTTGGAAAGAAAATTAGAAAACATTTTAATAAGTTATATAAAAAAAATTATTTTCTATATTATAAACAAATATTTATAATTGACTCTGATTTAGTTGAATATTGTGTTTATAAAGAAATAAATAAAATATACCATGATGTACATAATAGATAGCTAATGGGTGTCCTTGCAAAAAGTTAAGACACTCCTTGGGAAAGGTCAAAGCTTAAAAACTCCATGGATCTTACTTACTCTTTATATATATTAAATTAATTAATTGGTTAAATTGTTTGCTTTACTTTGTTTTCTAAATATATTATTTTTAATTAAGTAATGAAAGGATTTTAAATTATTACTTTATTTATAAAAATTTTCTTATTAATTACTTTAATCACATAAACATATTAAAGATCTTTTCATTAATATTTTGATAGAGAGTAATTCAAAAAGCTTGTTATATTTTTATAAATATTTTAAAGAATAACTATACAGTATTTACTCAAAAACATATTAAAAATATATAATGCCCACATATATATATAAAAAAATGAACTTGAGTTACGCTTATGTGGAAATCAAAAGAGAGGGAGACTCTTAAAAATAGAGTTGCGTAAAACCCTAGATAATATTGATCGGCTGTGAAGCGAAGGAGGCTCTTACTAATAGAGTTGCGTAAAACCCTATATAATATTGATCGGTGCGAACGCATTCATGTTTTAATAGTATATGCTTAAGGGAATGCCTCGGGCTCTCGTCTGTCTGCCTCTTAGCCTCCTGGTTTTATATTTGAATCCATTAAAAACCTAATCTAAACTTTGAAACTTAACCGATAGTTGTACAAATTAGTTGGAGTTGTTGTGCACAGTAGGTGTAATCTCTTTTAAGAAAAACTGATTAAACTACTTGTTATCGAAAATTTAGCAGAGTAGTTGTAATCTCTCATATTCTTAGAGTTAAATTGATTAAACTACTTGTTATCTAAATTTAGCCCTATGTCAGCATTACTCTTTTTTTTGTAATCCTTTATGAACTGTTCTTTAACTATTTATAAGCTACAGACATTGATGTATCTATGTATCAACTAAGATTAATTCATTTATAAGCTATTAGTTAATTTTTATATTCTTTTTTTCTATATTGCATTCTTCTAGTTAAAAGGCTGAACCATTATTTGTCCATTCTTGAATCTTAGCTACATGTTATCACCTGCCTTCTTCATATTTTTTTGTAAAAAATTGCTTCTTATCCATTCATCAACTACAAGTTAGCAATAAATCATTTATGAGTGATCCATTCACTAGCTATCACACACACACACACACATTACCCCCAGAAAATCAATCTCTATAGTACATTTGTGTCATCCTTGTGAAATCTAGGAAAAACATAAATACTAATACTTCACCCCCAAATTCTATGTTTTTCAATAGTTCAAATACATTAAATTTATTTTTTTTCATAAAAAAACAATACTAAACATTGTCTTTTCATTGAAATGAAAGTTTTTGTTCCAATGACAATTAGCAAAATATCAAAATTTATATTAACATAATGAAATCTAGAAAACATAATTTTTTTTCATAATACAATATACTCTAATTAAAACAAAAACCATAATTCTTATATTTCATCTTCAAAATACACCTAAAATAACAAAAATATATAATCCATTTTTTGAAATAAAATCATAAAAACTGTTACAAATTATATCATATTATTCTATAGCTTACAACCCAAGTAACATATCTCAATATCTTTACAAAATAACATACACTTAGTGACTATTTATACATAAACATATGACCATTCAATGATAACTAATAAAAAATGTAACTCAAAAAACTCAATGTTACAGCCAACGGACTGCAACATGGATCTCGGCATTACTATTGATCTCAGAAAACAAAGTTCATCATCATAGTAAAATTTCGAGAAGACAATAACTTGAGATTAAAGTAAAGTATTACTTTCATGATAAATATTGACAATTTTCATAATTAAGTAAAAAACAATATGAAAGATTTTGAATCATTGATAATAATAATAATCTATTTTTTAAGATTATAGCTAAAAAAAACATTGAATTGGTGTATAAGACCCTTGTTTGTGGGACAAGGAACCTCTTCTCTACAGTTATTTAACTGCTAAAGTATACAAAGATGTACATACATTACCCTCTGGATTTAAACCTATAACCTCCTAAAAAAACACACTCTCAATATAACATACTCAAAATTTTTGAGTAATCCATTATAATCTTAATAACACAGCACAAAGTAACCAATCAAATTAGATGATTGAGTACAACACTAACCAATCAAAGAAAATTGACAACTAAAACGTACCTCTCTTTATAATCGAAACCTAATAATAACATAGAATACCAAACCAAATTATTAAAAAAACGCCTATAAAACAACACGATTTACTGATCAGGTTTTCAAAACCCACCACGCCGAGGCAAGACAAGGTGGAGGGTAGATTCCTTCTGAATGTTGTAATCAGCAAGAGTTCGACCATCCTCCAGCTGCTTGCCAGCAAAAATAAGCCTTTGCTGATCAGGAGGAATCCCTTCTTTGTCCTGAATTTTAGCCTTCACATTATCAATCGTATCAGAACTCTCAACCTCCAGTGTGATCGTCTTACTCGTCAGTGTCTTCAAAAATATCTGCATACCACCACGGAGGCGAAGGACGAGATGCAGCGTAGATTCCTTTTGAATGTTGTAATCGGCCAGAGTCCTCCCATCTTCAAGTTGCTTTCCTGCAAAGATCAATCTCTGTTCGTCCGGATAAATTCCCAGCTTATCCTGAATCTTGGCCTTCACATTATCAATAGTGTCCGAGCTCTCAACTTCAAGGGTTATTGTCTTTCCTGTCAACGTTTTGACAAAGATTTTCATCCTCCTCTGAGACAAAGAACAAGGTGAAGCGTCGATTCCTTCTAGATGTTGTAACGAGAAAGAGTGCGTCCGTCCCCGAGCTGCAAAGATCAACCTCTGCTGATCGGGTAGAATCCCCTCTTTGTCTTGAATCTTAGCCCAACGATAAGAACCTTAAAGAAAGAAAAGACGATAGAATTATAACTCTGAAAAGACGATAGAATTCATGGCAGCTTACGATACAATACCTGAAAGAAATGTGTGCGGTTTGATTGTTTCGTCCTCGGTTTACAGAAATATTCTAAGATTGAAATGGAGGAGGATTGATTCCTATTTAATGGATCAACTATAAGTCTGCACTAGTTATCTATTATCTATTAGTTATTTTTAATATGTTTTAGTTATGTGCCATGAATTATTGGTTATCTATTTATGAGTTACTAGTTATCTATGTATCAATTACTACTATTCAATTCATACTACCAGTTCTCTTTCTATATAATTGTTTATTTCTAATTTTTAAGAAACTCTATAGAATCAATCTAAAGAAACTCTAACCTACTAACAACAACAATATTAATATGATATATATTTGAATTATTAATAGTTATCTAATACTTAATCTAATATAACTATGATTAGAGTTGAAGTGAAGCTAATAGTTGTATAATCGTTGAAGTTAAGCTAATAGTTGTATCTAAAAGTCAATTTCAAATTAATATATAAGGGATTGTAATTCAAGTTTATTTGCAATTCAAGTTAAAGTAGTGATTGGAGTTGAAGTTAACTTAAAGCCTTATCATCATTGAAGTTAATCTAATACTTGTATCTAATAATATAATAGTTGTACATCATCATTATTGGAGTTTTAATTACCATGTTGAAGTTGAATTTTATTTTTTCCGACTATCACAAAGTGTATCACATGTTAACTAAGCTATTTAATTTATTTTTTTTGAAATTGTTCATTATGAACTTTGAACTAGGCCCATAATATCAATGGGTGTCTCATTCTCATCCATAGATGAAAAATCATAAATGGTAGTCCACCCCAAAATTCTAAGATATAAACGCCTATCAATGTAATTAGCTAGATGTCCAACTTCCAAATGGAGGAGTTTATTAGGAGTTCAAATGATTTTATTGGGAGTTAGATTGTTACACTAATGCACATTAACTAGACTCCTAGATGCCATATGTACTTTGACTAAGCCTTAAGGAATTATAGTTGAAGTTCATGTAATATTTGTAGCATCATTAGACTTCAACTATTATTTGTATCTAATAGTTATCCAATATAACTGTGACTAGAAGTCACGATTGGAGTTGAAGTTAAGCTAATAGTTGTATCATTAATGGAGTTAACTCATAGGTTATCTAATAATTAAATAGTTGAAGTTGATTTTTATTTTTTCTAACTAATAGTTGTATATAATAATTAATTTAAAAGTTAATTAAGTAGATAAATGTTTTTTATTTGAGATTTGGGGTGGACTACGGCCTATTCTTTTTCATCTACACACAAGGATGAGACAAGTGTATTATTAGGATTGATTCTATGTAAGTCGTTCAAAATTTGAAATAAACAAAATTATAAGAAAATGAATATAAAAAATAACTTGTAGCTAGATGATGAATAGATAACTAGTAACAATGCATGGATATCTCATAGCTAATGAATATATAACCAATAATTCATGGAAAATAACTAGAAGAATGTGAGATAAATATAAAAAATAATTGATAGTTGATAAATGGATTACATGAAGAATGTTGGTGATAACATGTAGCTAAGCATGGATAACTCACACTTGAACCTGCTTAAGTAAAGAATATGAGGAATACAAAATATTCCAAGCTATCTTTCGGTCCATAACTGTCTCTCAACCATTTGATCCCTATCGATGTGATCTAGCCACAAACTATGTGGGTGTGCTAGTATATCTGCAATTGCAATTCAAGTAAAAGTCAATATTGGAATTGACATTAAGCTAATAGTTTTACCATGAATGGAGTTAAGCTAATAGTTGTACCATGAATGGGGTTAAGCTCATAGTTGTATCTATTAATGAAATAGTTGTATCTAATAATCAAATAGTTGAAGTTGAAGTTTAGTTTTTCCAACTATCATGAATTTTACTTATGAGATGCTAACTAAGCTATTTTTCTTTTTTTAAATGATTAATTATCAGTTTTGGATGACGCCCATAGAATCAATATGGATAATAAACTTGTTTCATTATCATCTATAGATGAAAAATCATAGATGGAAATCCAGCCCAAAATACTAATATATACGCCTATTGGTGTAATTAATGCCCATTTGCCTAAAAATTGAACTAAAAGCAAATGTAACACACATATATATTTATATATATACAATTTAACATGTCCACAATATTTTAGGAATGCAATAATAATCCACTAATAATTTCTACATAGCTAAGAGGCAATAGAATACCTTAACGTCTAGTTGAGTTAGCAAGTGAGTCTTTAGTCAAACAAGGTAATCCAACCTACTAGCAGGGTTGAACCATGCTAAACGCTAGTTCTAAGAAACATGTGTGGTTGCCTTTCCCTTTGTGTCTACAACTTTTATAGTTCCATAATAGAAACCTCATTTATGACCTCTCATATCCTAATGTTAAGTATCCAAATCCAGTTTTATTTTCCTAAGTGTTTTACCCTTCCACCTTTTTTCTCTTTTTCTCGAGCAAAGACCTCCCCAAAACATCCACTTCACTCCTCAAACTCTCTTTTACAAACTTTGTTTCCCACTCATTTACCCTCCCCCTAATCACTTCCTTCCCCCCTTCTTGTTAAGGGCCCAAGCAAGGTCAAACTATAATAAATTGCAGCTTAAATGATTAATACAAACTAATTTAAATGATCCTAATATTATGAGATCTCACTAATGCAATGTAAATTTAAATAACAAGAAGTTAATACTATAATTAAAATCTTATCCCAATCTTATGAATCCCATAAAGCACTATACATGATAACACAATAATAATCAATATAACTACAACTAAATCTTGCTATTACCTTCTTGTTTAGCTCCCTTTTTGCCTTCCACTCATTGTTTTAATCTATTTTTCTATATTTGTTGGACAAAGTTGGTTCTATTCCAAATGTATGTACTATTGTGGGTGAAAAATGTGTCCTATATTCAACGCAAACACTAAGTAGCACCGATTTTAGCGCCATAATTACCTGTTGTAGTTAGCTCCCTATTTAGCTTCCAATTTAGTGTGTTTTGTAGCTTGCAGTAATCACTGACTAGCTTCCATTTTAGCTTCCTTTGTAGCTTCTATTTTAGCATCCTTTTGAGCTTCCAATTTAGCTTTCTATATATCAAGGATGAGAATGATGATGATGATGATCACAATGACGATGATGATTAGGATGCCAATCACAACGATGATGACGATGACAGAAATAATGACAAACAAAGTAGTGATGATGATGACAATGACCATGATGACTAGTGTAGAGTTGATGATGATGATGGTGGTGATGAGGAGGAGGAAGGTGACGATGATAATGATAATTACAATGATGATGATGGCAATGATATTAATAATGACAACAATGATGATGATGGAAATGACATTGATTACGATAACAATGATGATGATGACGATGATAACAATGATGATAATGACGATGATGATGATAACTACTCAGGGATTAGGGGTTATGGGGTTGAAAGGTTAAGGCATTATGGATTATGTATTAGAGGGTTAAGGTTTAAGAGCTTGTGTTTTAGGATTTAGGGGGTTTAGGGGTTAAGTTCTTAGGGGTATGTGGTTTACGGAATAGGGGTTAGGGATTAGGGAGTTATGGTTTAGTGGGTTAGGGATTATGTATTAAGGGTTTCAAGGTTTAAGGGTTAATGAATTATGGATTATTGGTTAAGGGGTTAGGGTTTAAAAGGTTTCCAAGTAGGGAATAAGGGGTTATAGGGTTTAGGAGATAAGGGTTAAGGACTTATGAGTAAATGAATTTAAGGGTTAGGGGATTTATGGGTTAGAGGGTTAAGTGCTTAGGGGTTTATGGGTTGGGGGATAATGGTTTATGGTTTAGGGACATAAGAGTTACATGGATAACATGTTAGGGATTAAGGGGTTAAGTTATTAAGATATTGGGGGTTAAGGGAATAATGTCTTTAGAGAGTAAGGGATTTATGGGTTAAGGGATTATGGGACAAGGGATAAGCGATTAGGGGTTAATGGATTAAGGTCAAGCGATTAGGGGTTAGCCGATTAGGGATTAGGTGGTTTAAAGGTTAAGGTACTAGGGGTTATGTGGATTCAGGATTAATGGATTTAGGGTAGGGTGTTTATGGATTAGGGGCTTTAGGGGTTAGGTTTTAAGGATCTACGAGTTAATGGTTTTGACTGCTATAGGTATAGTTTATTAGGTATTAATGTGTTAAGGCCTTCGGGGTTAAGGGGATAGGGGATTTATGTATTAGGTGATTTAGGGGTTAAAGTATTATGGGTTAAGGGATTATGGATTACTAGTCAAGGGATTAAGGGTAAAGGGATTATGGGGTGAAGGGATTAGAGGTTAGGGTTTTAAAGATTAAGGTATTACACATAACAAGTTAAGGGCTAAGGATTTGTGGGCTTTAGGGGTAATGGCATTTAGTGGTTTATGGACTAAAGGTAGGGGGTTTATCAATTATGGTATTTAGGGGTTAGGGGGTTAGGGGGTTAGGTGTTAAAAGGTTTTATAGGTTTAGTGTTCAACCGATGAGGGATCAGTGGTTAAAGGCTCAAGGGTTAGTTCGTAGGGAATAGGGAATTATGGATTAGGGCCTTTAGGGAATACAGGTTAAGGAATTATGAGTAAAGGAATTTAGGGGTTAAGGGGTTAAGATATTATGTGTTAGGGTATTTATGGGTTAGACTTTTACGTTCTTATGGGTTTATAGGGCACACGTTAACTAGGTTTAGGATTCAATTAATTAGGGTTATGGGATTTAAGGGTTAGGAAAATAAAGTATTAGGGTGAAGGGCTTAAGGGGAAAGGTTTTAAGGTATTTTTTGTTAAAGGGGATAGAGGATTTTGGGGATTAAGGGATTTACAGGTGAAGGGATTAGGTGTTGACGATCTAACGGTGAAGGGATTATGGGTTGGGGGATGATGGATTAGGGGTTTTAAATGCTAAGGGATTAGAGAATAGGGTTTAGGAGTCTTAGGGGTCAATGGAATTAGGTTTTTAGGGATTAGGGGTAAGGGTTTATAGGTTAGGGTGTTTAGTGGTTAGTGTAGGGGAAACCTCTCATCCACAAGATATTGAATAAAATAAAAGAAGGAAGGGAATAATATTCTAAGATAATAGGTTGTATCCAAATAATCCATTCACTCACTTAAGCACAACACATCATGATGAGAATATCATAGCAAATAACGAGTGTGGAAGACAACTCAAAAATCATATATTAGAAAACCCATACGGTCACTTATTTATAATTTCTAGATATAACCAACTATTTAAAAATAAGGAAGATTTGGTCAACAAATATGTATCTTTGGTCAAACATAAGGAATTACCAAGCCCAAAATGTATCCTAAATAAGAATAAGGTAGAGAGAGATAAGAAAAATGAGAGAAAAAAAGAGAATATTATGGTATTTTTTCCATAATGTTTGATATTGAAGTCATAGTTTGTCTCTCTTAGTGCCGTTAAAAAGGTATCATCGAGGGATACAACTTTGGTACTATGAGCTTTGCAAGATTCCTCACAGTTTGTCCAAGGCGCGCATTTTTGTAAATCTAGGCATGAGGAATCTTGAAAAGCATATTTTCAAAGATGCTTTCTAAAAAGAATCTTTTAAAGCATATTATCAAAGATTATTTTTAGAAAGAATATTTGAAAAGATTTTTTTGAGATTCCTCATTCTGATATTTACAAAATGCATGCCCTAACCAAACTGGAAGGAATCTCGTGAAACTCCAAACGAGAAAGTTGTAACCCTCAACAACACCTTTAGAATGGTGCTAAAATATCCCCAATAAAATTTTTGCATCGAACATTATCACAAAAATACCATTGTATTCTCTTTTTCTTTCTCATTTTTGCTTATGTCTCTCTACCTTTTCTTATTTACGATACATTGTAGAAGAGGGTAGAATGTTATGAAACTATTTCCAAAGAATACACAATGTCCCAAATTTTAGTTGGTAATTCAATAAACTATTTAGTCATTCTGTAAACTTGCTTGGGTGGTCCTCTAGTCTACTGCTCCGCTATTCACCTATTGTCAAATAAATCATTGAATTTGGAAGATCCATAGGTGTGATGAACCATCAAAACCCTAGGTTCCAACACCCCCCATCAACACAACTTTCTAGAGATTTAGGAGGTTGAATTACTTGCTCTTAACAAACCTTCATAATTTCATCTTCTTGAAGCCTGAGTATAGCCCAACATTTCACAAAATTAACTTCTAGAAAAGGCTTCATAAATATATCAACAACATGATTATCAGTTCTGCAATAAATAATTGAGACATCATTCTCATGTACCAACTATTTTAGATAATGAACATGGAGTTCAACATGATTCATCTTGCTATGATTAACAGGATTATCAGTGACCTAAATAGAACCTTAATTATCATAGTAGATAACAATATCATCCTAAACAATAAATCCAAAATCATTGGGAAGATGATGAACACAAAATCCCTCTCTTCCTACATTGAAATCATCGTGATACTTGGCTTGTATAGTTTAAAGAGGGACTACCTTTTGTATCTTACCTGACCAAACTAGGGGTCCAAAACTTAGTTGAATTATATAACCAGAATTATACTTTTAGTCTTCAATGTGACCACCCCAATTGGAATCGGTGTACCCGATTGGTGGGTTAGAGCTCTAACAATACTTGATAACAAACTGATAAGTGCCTTTAATGTAACAAAAAAAATTGTTTACAGCTTTTCATTGGATTTCACAAGGATCCTACATGAATCAAGAAACCACACTAAAATAAAAAGGATAGTTTCTGTCAATTGTGTGTCTAATAAATCAAGATATTGACCAACTATCAATATAGAGAGCCATAAAATCATGGATAGTAGTAATATTTTGACAACTTTAATGCCAACTCATAAGGTTTAGCACCCAACTTATATTCGTCCAACTTGAAACATTTAAAAATATCCAAGGCATATCTGGGTTGAGAATTAAGAAAGATTCCATTATGCTTTTTTAAAACTTGAATGCGAAGAAAGAAATGCAAAAGAGCAAGGCCAATCATTTCAAAAGTATTTGCATGTTGCCTCTTTAAATCCAAAATGAGATTGACATTGTTTCCCGTTATGATAAATCATCAACGTACAATGCCAAAATTACATTATCACCATGAACATGCAATACATAAACACTATGATCATATTCACAACATTTGAGGACTAGATTGACAAAGAACCTATCAATCTTCCCATACCAAGCATGAGGTGCATATTTTAGACCATACAACAACTTCTTTAGTTGGAAAACAAGGCCAAGATATATCACAAAACCAACATCTTTCTACATATAGGTTTATTCAGTCATATCTCCAAGAAGAAAGGAACTTTTAACATCTATTTATTGAAGGTATCAACTAAAACAAGCAACAAGAGAAAGGACCACTTGAACAAAGTTCATCTTTGTAACAAGAGAAAAGGATTTAATAGTCAATATCTTTTGCTGAGAGAATCCCTTGGTTACAAAATGATCCTTGCATCATTCAAAAGAACGTTCAGAGGTAAACTTGGTAAATTATGCCCATCAAGGGTTCATGACATTATTTCCTTGTGGTTAGGGAAGAAGTTCCCATGTCTTCTTCTTCTTCAAGGAATCAATTTTAGCTTGCATAGTAGTTTCCCATTCTCATATACCTTGAGCATAATCATATATATCTAGATGATATGTGTTGATCACATGTTCCATTAAGGAAACATTTCCAAATTGTTTTTGACTACGAGTCTTTCGACTAATATTAGGATTTCCAACATCTGATCTAGTAGGTTAAATTTTATTAATAACCCATCGAGTTAAGCAAGTCATTAGTGATGCAGTTTTCTTATCATCTATCATGTGAGTCAACGAAGTGGGACTGTTGACTTCAACAGTCATAGTTGATTGAATACCAATTGAACTAGGACTAAAATTCATTGATCTAGTTGAGAATCCATAGACTGCTACAATTGATCCAAAGTCATCAAAATGTCAAATGGACGATTATTCATTGGACTAGAATTCAACAAGTACTTATTGGATAAAGTTGTTTGATCAATGATAACACTTTGACTCAATATGATCTATCGTTTAATAGAATCAAATAGTATTTAGGATTTTGAGCCATAAAAGTAGTCCATCATGATGCAGGAATAACTCTTTGGATTCAATTTATTTCTATAGTTACCACTGCCCAAACAATACATAAAAATGTTATGATATGGCGGACATAGGGTTTCCTACCATTCCACTTCTCGATTGGAGTCATGTCAATGAATTCTCTAGTCAATAAAATATTCAAGAGATTATTTCAGTAGTAGATGGTTTCTTCCCAAAGTTTCATTGGGATGTATTTAGTCTGCAGTAGGCACCTCACCATTTCTACCAAATTCTTATTTTTCATTTATGCGACATCATTTTGTTGAGTGATGTTAGGGAAATATCTCTAGAAATTATTAAAGTATTATAACTTCAGAAGATATTCCATTTGTATTGATTGTATTCCTTCTTCAGCAGATGTATATGATGTTATTAGTCATGTAAGAGTCATTTAAAGAGTCAATGTAAACCTATGGATGTAAGTTAGGTTAATAGTAACGAAGTGTCACTATAATAAATACTATTTTTGGTCTCTTACTAAACAAGTCGACCTTTCTAGGTTTAGGTCAAGTCAAGAAACAAATATAAATAGGGGGGGCACCCCTTTATTTGTATACACTCACTCAAGCAAGTTTGCGACGGAGCGAAAGACAAGTGCACCAGAAAGAAAGATGAGAGGTTGTATTTGGTTTTTACACCATTATGATTGAGTTTTATATTGAGGACTTTTTGTGGGATTTTCTCCCTTGTGGTTTCCCTACAGAAAATATTTGGGTTCTTTTTGTTACCATGCTTATTGTTCTCTCAGTGATCCTACTATTGTAAATTGTTTTATTTAATTTTCTTCTCATCATCATTGGGTTATGTTTCTCTCCCTCGGGTTATCCTGAAAAGTCCCCTACTTCGTAGAACATCGTCCATACGAGATTTCCATGAGAAATAGTTAGAACTTGTAAGTATAATATCACAATGGGTGGCTATACTATAAAATAATGGCTGAAAAAAGATAAAATACCCATCTAGTTGCAAAGAGCTTGAAAAAATATGTGGTTTAAAAAAACGACACTAAAAACTAATTCTCGATGATGAAGTTATGCTTGATCAAAGAAAATGTTGAAGATGTCCCCAATAGTGATGTGGCAGATATTAACTTGACCAACAAAAAAAAAGAACCTCCCCCCTTCTGAAAATCAACCTTTGAAAATCACTTTACAATAAAGTTGTTTTGAAGTGAATCACTTTTGGAGAAAAGGTGAGGTTCACTTTTACAATAATGTTACTTTTAAATAGTGCGGCAATAAATTAAAAAACTTAAGTGACACACTTTTTATTTTATTTTATTTATGTGAGATGCACTTTTACAATAAAGTAACTTGTAATTAGAAATTGCATGCACTAAAAGGTAGCTTAATAAGACTTTAACTCAAGACCTATTAAGGAATAAAGCAACTTTGGACCAAGTGAGCTAAGTTTAAAAGGTACGTAAAAGAATGGAAAGAGGAAGGGGGCTCTTTTTTTTTTTCTCCGTGTTTGCCTTTTTTTTCTACAAATCACAAAAAAAAACAAAAAACAAAAACAAAAAAACTTTTTCCACACAATGGGGTTAGATCTTGGTTACCTTACCTGGAAAGTGTACATTTTCAAGTTTTCTTGCTGTTTCTGATTTTCCATGATCACACAAGGTGCACGACAAAGAGCATACGTAGTCGAAAAGATAAGGAAAAAAAAAACTTTCCCTTACTGTTTCTGATTCGCCACTATCACGCAAGGTGCATGGCAAAGAGCATACGCAGTCAAGGAAGGCAAGAGTTCGAGATTAAAACAAAAAATATCTAATAATAAAACTGATAAGATATGAGAGATTTTAAAAAAAACAAATCCGTCACTGTAACATTATACCTTCAGATTTGCCGAAATGGGTGTTTCTGGAACAAATGGAAATCATTTTCGATGAAATGAGAACTATTTCCCAATGGAAACAGTGCTTCGGACGGAGGGGAACAACTCCCATAAGGAAAAAATGCACAGAAAATCTAAAACCAGAAACCCTTTCAAAGTTTTGGCAACATCGGTTCCAAATCTAGATCAAAACAGAAAGCAGCTCTTCATAAACGGTCTGATACCATGTTTGGGTACACAAGGTACTCCCAAAAGACCAAACACCTTGAGCAACAGCTTCACACAAATATATCATAGATCAGAACTCGATGTTTGTCACGTGGTTAAATCCCTCGAGAGGGAAACAGTCAACGGCCCCAGCCAAATAGCTACTTGGAGAAATTTATTATGCAAAAGAAAGAAAGTTACATGAGATTCTCATAATCGATCAACTAGCCAAGGACCCTCTATGCTCTTTAAGTAGAAATCATAGACCAATTAGGTGTTAAGCCATGGATCAATGGTAGGTATGATCTAAGAGAAGTTGAATCGTCGAATCACTCTATGTGTAGAACATATCATGATCGTCGGATTAGAATATTTACAAATGCATACTAATGCATACTAAAGAAGCACACTTTCACCTAACAGATATATTACACAAGTTGATCTTAACTAACTCCTGAGTGTCTAAATATCCTAACATGACCATGGACATTGGGGCATAAATGTGCTAAAGGAAAAGCTTGATACATAGAAGTATTTTATGATAGCGATGAATATGAAGGGGGTTTGGATGAATAAGGGAACATTTTAGATCAAGAGGAGGAATATGAGACAACAACTGAAGAAGAAAAACAAGAAGAAAATAATCATTCACTTGACAAAACAAGAATGGAAGTACTTTGAGTAGTGCCTCACTATCACACTATTCGATATAAGGGTGTGGTATTGGGACAAAGAGCTTACGTTTTGGTAGATGTATGAGCTACAAATAATTTCATTGATGTCGAGGTGGTGGAGAAAATAAATATACCAAGTGAACAATTCGATGGCTTCATAGTTCTCATTCTAGGTCTCAATTCAATGCAATGCAACACATGGGCTTCAAAGCCGCAAGTCACCATAGGTAACTATACTTTTGTTGATAGTTTTTATGTGGTTGATGTTGCTTATACTAATGTAGAATTAGGAGTGAAATGGTTGTATTATATAGGAGAGAATTCATTAAATTATCAAATTCCTAAAATTAAATTTCAAAATTCAACAGGTGTACTAAGAGTTGTGAGAGGGCAGCACACTTACACAAAATAGGTAGTAAATTGCAATAGTATGAGATATATATTGAGGCATGGTGATGTATAATGGGATTCTAAATGTTATATTACCTCTCCCAATCCAAATATCATAGTTGTTAAACACCCAAAGGAGATAGATACACTTTTGCACAAATATGAAAAAGTTTTCAGAGATCTTCCACATGGTAGACCACCTGATAGAAGGGCTGAGCATAACATTGTTTTGGAGGAGGGTACTTAACCCATTAAAATAACACCTTATATACATACAAATAATTCCAGAGATGAGATTGAGAAGTCCATTGAAGAACTCTTATAGTTGGGACTCATTAGACCAAGCACTATCCCTTATGCTTCTTCAGTAGTGTTGGTAAAGAAAAAAGATGGAACTTTGAGGACGTGTATTAGACTTATAGATTTGAGCAAGAAGATCATCAAGAATATATATCTTATTCCTAGGATTGATGATCTCATGGATGAGCTATTTGCAGCTAATTACTTTTCCAAAATTGAATTTATATCTGGTTATCACCAAATTACGATGGAGGAAGATGTGCAAAAGACTTCTTTTCGATATCGTTATGGTCACTTTGAGTTTCTTGTTATGCCATTTGGGTTGAATAATGCTCGAGATACATTTCAATCATGTATGAATAGAATATTTTCCAATTATCTTAGAAGGTTTGTTTTAGTCTTCTTTGATGATATTCTCATTTATAGTAAAACTTAGGAAGAGCATTTGCAACACCTCGAGATTGTGTTGAAAACTTAGAAAGAATAGTCTTTGTATGCTAAGATGTCTAAATGTGAATTTGGGATGAAAGAACTATTATATATTGGGAAATATGGAGTGAAAGTGCACATGGAAAATATCAGGGCTAATGGCCATCACAAAAAAAATCACAGAATTAAGAGGCTTCATTGGAATATGTACATACTACAGGAACTTTGTGAAAGGGTTCTCCAAGTTGACATTTCCACTCATTGATTTGACTAAGAAGGATGCTTTAAAGTGGAATGAAGAGGCTGAAAATTCCTTCCAATAAATGAAACAGGTAATGATTAGTTGTCCCATACTTGCATTACCTGATTTTTCTAATTCTTTTGTTGTTGAATGTGATGCCTTAGGTCGAGGAGTAGGGGCTGACCTAAAGAAAGGAAACACCCTATAGACTTTGAGAGTAGAAATTTGTAGCCTGATGAAAATATTTATTCCATATATGACAAATATGTGTTGGCCATCATTCATGCCTTGGCCAAATTTCGACAATACTTGGTAGGAAACAAGTTTGTGGTGAAAACTAACCACAAGGATCTAAATGAAAGGAAACAAAAGTGGTTAAGAAATATCCAACGTTATGATTTTTATATTGAATATTTGAAATAAAAGAATAACATTGTCGAATATTCTTTATCTCGAAGACCTTCCTTGTCTCTCATGGACATTGCTAAAAATTAGAAGGACATGCTACTAGTTGAATATGCCAAAGATAAGTTTGTTTGTGATGTATTAGATGGACTCATGGGAGATGATAACTACAGAATTTTGAATGGGATGATATAATATAAGGAAATAATTTATTTGGTTTGATATTCATATCTTAAGTACAAATTTTTTTAGGAAGCGCATGATTCCCCACTAGCAGGCCATCCGAGGATCTTCAAAACCTATAGGAAACTAAGGAAAAGGTTCTATTGGAAGGGGATGAAGGAAGATGTTCAAAAGTATGTGAATGGACGTAAGATATGTCAAAAAAACAAATCAGGACTCACATGCCCAGCTGGTTTATTACAACCATTTCCCATTCCAGAGCAAAAATGGGACATTATATCGATGGATTTCATCACCTGTTTGCCCAAATATTTGGCAAAGTATT
Organism: Pseudotsuga menziesii; assembly: GCA_001517045.1. Lineage (NCBI taxonomy): Eukaryota > Viridiplantae > Streptophyta > Pinopsida > Pinales > Pinaceae > Pseudotsuga > Pseudotsuga menziesii. Next base: position 166,187 of record LPNX010172461.1, read on the forward strand.
ACATATATGTGGTAGTGGATATATTGACCAAGTTTTCTCATTTATTTTATGTTACATCCTATTTTAGTGCTGCACAAGTGGCTGACTATTTTTTCAAAGAAATCTTCAGATTCAAATGTGCTCCCCAAGAGCATTATGAGTGATAGAGATGGTAGATTCATGAGTGCTTTTTGGCAAGAAATTTTCAGATTGGTGGGAACTCAGTTTAATCCAAGTACAAATTTCCATCCCCAAACTTATGGACAAATATATAGGGTGAATAAATGGTTGGAAGGGTACCTCCCAAGCTATGTGCGAGAACAAAAAAACGCTTGGACGAAATGGCTATACTTGGGTGAGTTTTGCTACAACACCACCTTTCACATGTCAATAGGGATGTATCCCTTCAAAGAATTATATTTTTATGATGCACTTACATTTTTTTATATTATATTTGGTGATATCATAGCTCAAAAATCTAAATATTGGGTGAAAGAAAGCCAAGAAATTTTAAATCTTTTAAAAGACAATTTGCAGGTTGTCGAAAATCAGCAAAAACAATATGCAAATAAACATAGAGAGGAAAGGAACTTCCAGGTTGATGATTTAGTCTATCTGAGGTTGCATCCATACAAACAAACATCTCTCAAAAGTAATGTATCATAAAAGGTAAAGCCAAGATACTATGGGCCCTATAAGGTAATCCGGAAGATTCGAGAAGTAGCATATGAGTTGGAACATTCGAAAGGGAGTAAAATTCATAAAGTATTTCATGTTTCTTATCTGAAGAAATATATTGGTCAGAAATTTGTCATTTTAGATACATTCCCTCTTTTGGATGATGAAGGATAGCTCACACTTATTCTGGAAAATGTTTTCGAGACAAGGGAGAGAAGATTGAGGAGTAGAACAATCATAGAATACTTGGTGTAATGGAAGAATCTACCAAGTGAAGATGCCACATGGGAAGATGAAAATAATTTCTAGCATCCAAATTTCAAATTTCTTGAGGACAAGAAGTATTGGGTGGGGAGGACTGTAATGTCCCCATTCAAATAATTGCATAGAAGGAAAATTCCATCAATCCTACTAGTTTCCTAGGTTGGGTGGAAACATTGGGAAGTTAATAAGGAAAATAATAAATGGTGTTTAGACATTATAAGTAATAAATATTTATTTAATGGATTTGATTAAATTGATGCAAGTGAAAAATTAAATGGCTATGGATAATGGAGACACATGGAGACTATGGGTCCCACTCAAGCTGGAATTTTTATGTTAAATGAAATCCTCCTCTTGCAATCTTGAATATATGGGAAGCCTAATTTTTTTGGGATGGATTATAAGGTTCATATACTTGTCCATATACTTCACAGGTCTTATTTGGGATGAATTGTAACTTACATGGAAATAGGAAGAGCCAAATGGGAGTTTCATGGACACTTGGCTAGATTCTCCTTACATTTATGACATCTATGACACCAATGATGGAGATTTTATGACAGTTATGAAACACGTCGGATATGAAGGCTGAAATATAAAATATATGAAATTTCAGGTTTGAATAGATCATATTAGAGGGAACTCATGGGAGTTGGATAAGTACAAGAGGATTCTACTCGAATTTGGAAGAAGAGGGAAGGTGAAGAGAGAGGCCACATGACATAGCATGAGAAGCAACACCAATTCGACTTGGATTTGTTTTATGGATGGATTTGGAACCTTAGAAGACCAATAATTTTTATAAAATGCATGGAACAACCATGAGAAGGGCCTTTTAATCATTTGTGAAAATTGTTATTGTGAAGAGAGAGAGAGCTAGTGGATGACTAGTTCATGCCTTGGCAAATTTCAAGGGTGAAAAATCATCATCCTATTTGATGTTTGGAGAGGCCACTCAGGTATTTAAAGGAGCTTAAATGGATTCATAAGTTACAATTTAAAGATACAATAAATCTTGGACATATCAAGTTCATATTATTCTTCCTTTCATCTCAAGTTTTCTCACCATATTTAAGCTCTATGGAGTGAGGCGCATTTGGTGAGATATTCATGTTTTTGAGGGAAATTATATTGCTCCATTATTTTTTATTCTGATGTAAATTATGTTATTTTCAATTTCAAAAATCTCTCAAGTCAAAAGGCCAATAAATATCATGTATTATTGCTCAATAATGAAGAAACAGTGCCATTTCCCCACTACCTTGTTGTAAACTCTTGTAATCTTGATGGATTTGAATCGATGTATAAAATATTGATTATTTATAAATGAATGGACTATAATTAAAGTATATAATGGGTTTCATTTTTAGTAACTAATAATTTGTGTCCATTCGGTCTAATTTCATACGAATTGGAGAAAACTACACCTCGTTTCCCCAAGGGTCCAAACCTAGTGTTTTATATATGATTGAAAGAATTGATAAAAGCCATGGGAGGCAAATTGGTTATGAATATGAGTCCTTGAAAATTTATTCTACACATCCCATTTTCAATTTAAGAATTCAATTCGGTTTCGTCACATTTGGGATGCCATTTCTAGCACTTACTGCGGCGGGGATTTGAGCCCAAAATTGCCAGTAAAATCCTCTATCTTGTTTGGAATTTAATATAGACTTGTAGAAGTGATTGTTGGGCCATAATACATCCTTGAACATAATAATTAATTTAATATATCATTCATAAACATTATCTGAAGAGTTGGGAGCAATTGGGCTGATTTGGAGACCAAGATACTAAAACTAGTCAAGAGCCTAAATTGGGAAAAAAAATGGAAAATTGAGCATTTTGGTAAAAATTTAAAAAAAGGGACATTAAAAAAATAGTACCAAGACCAAAGAAAAATTCAATGGTATCCTCAAAATGGATCTATAAAACAAATCATTCAACATATGGAAATATATATAAGTACAAGGAAAGATTCGTAGCTCACAGGATCTCCTAGAAGGAAGGAATCGACTATGAGGAGACCTTTGCACTAGTAGCTAGGTACACCTCAATTAGAACTATTATTTACTTAACATCCATAATGAAATGTAAGTTACAGTATATGGAATTAAATACAACCTTCCTAACTGGATCGATTGAAGAAAAAATATATATCAAACAACCACAAGGTTTTTAGACAAATGATCATAAATCTCATGTATGCAAACTCAAGAAGGAATTTTATGGGTTAAAGAAAGCACATAGAGCATGGTATGGAAGAATTGGTGGATTCTTGATGAGTTTGCACTTTACCAAGAGTAAAGAAGTTTCCAATATTTACTATAAAGTTGAGGGTAATAAACTTATGATATTACTACTATATGTAAATGCTCTATTCTTGAAAGGTGAAGATAATCCCATCAACGAATGTAAGAATAATATTGCTGCAAAATTTGATATGAAAGACCTTGGAATGATGCACTATTTTCTAGGTCTTGAAGCATGGCAGTATCTAGATGAGTTTTTCCTAAATCAAGGAAAATACATAATAGAAATACTAAAGAGATTTGGGATGATGGATTCCAAGGCTATGACTACCTTGATGACAACAAATTTGAAGCTATTGACTGCTGAATCTTGAAAAATGATAGATGCCACCTTATATAGACAAATTATGGGTTCTCTAATGTACTTAACCAATACAATACTAGATATATATTTTGTTATAAAATATCTTCAATATATGGTAAATCCAAAACATATTCACCTAGTAGGAGAAAAACATGTGACGAGGTACCTAAAGGGGACTTTAGACTATGGTCTCAGATATGCATCAAATGGCAAGATATGATTACATGGATTTACAAATTCAGATTGGGAAGAAAGTGTCAAAGATAGAAATATCACTTCAAGATGTTTTTTTGGTTTGGGATAAGGCATTATCTCATGATTCAGTAGAAATAAATTCAATATTGCACTTAGCATGGCAGAAGATAAATACGTTGTTGCAGGATTAGATTGTAGAAAATCATTATGGCTTCATAAGATGTTGACATGATTAGTTGATGCAGTGATAGATGTGATTGATATCCATTGCGATAATCAAATTTTTATCAAGATGGTATAAAACCCAGTGTTTCATGATAATTTGAAAAATATCAAAGTTAGATATCATTACATTCAGTATATGGTACAGAAGGGACCTATAAAGCTCAAGTATGTTCCTACAGAGGAACACGTGGCAGACGTGTTGAGTAATCCTCTGTCTCATGTAAAGTTTGAATACTTTAGAGAGAAGCTTAGTGTAGTGTGAAAGGACCTCGCTTGAAAGAAGAAGTGAAGAAGATCATAGAGGGTTGCAGTGGTGTGGTATCTTAGCCTAGGGTAGGGTAAAGCTAGTTAGGCTTGTTGGCACAAAAGTGTTAGTAAGTCCAACGAGGCCTATTGATCCTAGGGGGTCCAAGGATTAGCATCTATGGATAGGCCTATTCATCCCAAAAGGGTTAGTAATATAGAAAAGGATTGTTTGTCCCAAAGGATATCCGTCTGTTTGGATAGGCTTGTTGAATTAAAAGGGTTAATAAGTTAGAAAAAATGTTTGGATATATCTACCAAGGAAATCACCGAGTTATTGCTCCAAAATGGTTAGTTGGAAAGGTAGTATCAGTGTTCCTATACTGATGTGGCAAGTTTAGTATTCTCATACTAATGTTCAATATTTTTTATACTAATGTTGTTGTGATGTTGATGAGATAGTTTCAATATTTCTATACTGATGATGATGATATTCCAACATCTCTATGTTGATAATGCAGATGATTATCTAGAAGTTATTGATTATGTTTCTTTAGCACTAATATGACAATGATGTTGGTGTATTTATATACTAATGTTGCAGATGATGTTCCAAATCTTCCTATGACACATAGAGATTCACAAATCAGATGCATAGTCTTTGTACTGGTTTCTACCTTGGTTGAATACCTTCCTAGTTAAGAGGGAGTGTTAAAATATTATAACTTCAGAAGATATTCTAGTTGTATTGATTGCATTCCTCCCTCAAAAGATGTATTTTATGTGATTGGTCATGTAAGAAACATTGAAAGAATCAATTCAAACCTTCGTATGTAATTCGGGTCAATAGTACCTAAGTGTCATTATAATAAATATTATTTTAGGTGTCATACTAGACAAGTCGGCCCTGCTAGGTTTAGGTCAATTCAAGAAACAAATATAAAAAGAGAGGTGCCCCCATTCATTTGTGTACACTCACTTAAGCAAGTTTGGAAGAGAGAGAAAGATAAGTCCACTAGAAATAAAGCGGAGAACCTATCTTGGGGTTTTACACTATTTTGGTTGAGTTATATACTGAGGATGTTTTGGAGGGTTTTCTACCTTATGGTTTCCCCAAGGAAACTCTTTGTGTTCTTTGTGTTAATGTGCTTGTTCCACTTTCAGTGATTCTACTATTGTAAATGTTTTTAGAATTTAATCTAATCAATTTAGAAAACATAACACCAAGAGATACAAATTTGTGGGGAATTCATGCTATCATATGAGATTGTTGAGATTTGTGCTGGCATTGAATCCAGTTTAAAGGAGTATATAGAACAAGGTTAAACATAAATATTGTAGTAAAAATAACAATTCAGCAAGCACAAAAACAATAGAAGCAAAAGAAAGAATATAGCAGTAAAATAAATCAAGTAAATCAACCAAAATGACAATTATTATGGAGAAAAATTCCTATGGCTTGGGGTACCACAATAGACAGCTTGACTCCAAAAATCAATCCTTTCCAATATGCAAGAGAAATCAAATATCTAGCACTAAAGGATCAAACCTTGTACCTTATTCCTAACGAGTGAAGTAGATCCTCGTTGAGCTTTCCAACTTCAGCTTGAATTGATGAATCACTTCCTCAACAACAAGTAAAAAAGACAAGCATACTATATATATCAGTGTTAGATCTACTCTAGCATATATAATCAACAACGTATAAGCCTTTGAAATCATCCATGGATAAAATATTCATTCAAACATACATTATTGGATAGGAAAAGATATTTCTATTAATATAAAATCAGAGATTACAATGAATACAGCCTCTATCGGCACGTCTGTGAATTTAATGAATAAATGTGTTGAAGTCAAACACTTGAGAGGATCCATCGATCAGGGGACATTGATAATGAATAAATGTGTTGAAGTCAAACACATGAGAGGATCCGTTAACAGACGCAAGATCATGCATTGATAATGAAAATGGGAGTCGAGGTACTAGAGTGTAAACTAACAAGTCTGAATAAATGCGTTGAAGTCAAACACTTGAGAGGATCCATCGATCAGGGGACATTGATATATTACCAAAAAATTTCGATGGCGAGAGAACCTACCACTAATGACTGCAAGTATCAAGGCACTAAAAAATGACTCTAGACTCCAATCCCAGAAAAAATGATCTGAAGTCGATGGGATGAAATCCACTAGAAGGAGGGCATTAAGGCATCCCCCATCATCCAACACAAGGTACTCAGCAAAGCTATATAATGTGGAAGGAATTGATCCTAAGGTGCACGAACCAGTAACTGTACTAGGAATGGCCGTCATGCAAAGTCAAGATAACTAAGGAATGGCCAACTCAAGTTTCAAATTCCAACGAACAAGAGCATAATGCAAAATGGTGACTGAATAAAGGAAGCATAGACTCGATATACAAAACTGGGACATCTCTGCGACACAGGAGGCATCGATAGAGGCTCCATAGGGACTGGAAGCTTAACAAGTCGGTGGAGATAAACTCAGAGAAATGAGTATATCTCCTAAATTCAAACTATTAACCCAACCAATGGATGTGATATATAGTGCTCTGTTCGAAGGTGACATGACTCGACTGCTGCCAAAGATAACATCTTTCCTTGTCCGGCTTTTTGGTTTTTTAATTTTTTGGGGACTTTTTGAAATATTTGAAAAAGAATAAAACTGCTTTAAAGCTACATACTAGGAGGACATGAGTGTCAAATGGTCAAACAAACTAGTTCCAAGTAGTGGAACATACCTATGCTTAATGCAAGGACACATTTGTAGGATAGAGACACTCGAGGGAAAGTCCCCTCCCGGTAAAAATAGGGAATCAAGCTACAAAGGATATACAAAATGGCTCTACATGGCTAGACATGAGACAAGATCGAGCTATATGGTTGATACTTAGAGTTAGGGAAGCTGGCATAAGGCTCAAATGAGGCAAGAAAAGCTCATGATAATGAAATTACAACTTGACATAAGGGAGTCCCGAGGAAACATGCCAACAAAAGATCAATAGGAGTATGAGGCTCTTGTGAAATGTCATGGCGATACTATAGAATGGACTCCTGGACTTAAGAGAGGACAACTCACAGCATGGGTACCAAATGCAAAGGGGAGCTAACTAAGACACCCATGTATAGGAAAGCTCTACCATTCACATAGTACCACTTCTAATAGTAGCATGAAGCTTTTGTGATACCATGGAATGGGTTTGTACCTAAGGTTAAGATGGAACATCCATAAGGCAATGCATAAGTGCAAGCGGATGTGAAATCCTAACTTATATGCGAGTTCAGATATGATACCTATGATAGGAACGAACGGGTCAAAACCTCGGAGAGAGTGTACAAAAACTGGACCCTACATGACAACCATATTAGTCCAAAACAACCTAAAATAGTCAATAAAGAATCTAGACTATAGGATAAAGGGAGGAATGATCATGACAACTGCACCCAAAGGAAACAATGCAGTGAATGATGGGACATAAAAAGGAAAGTAAGGTGTAGACCCAACGTTCATGCATCCACTACCACACCCATGAGGGTGACCAGCAGCGTAAAGACCAAGTGAAGGGAATGAAAATCCTCCACAAATGGAGTAGAGGATGGAATATGACCATTCCAAAATTTATGAGCACGGTAAGGGGTTGTGGTGCCCCCAAGTCTAACACCAGGGTCCATACTAGGACAAAGGACGGGTGATAGGATACCAGGCATGCCGAAAATAAAAGGACCCAAACTCAAGAGAGCATAAATATACTCAATTAACCACAATCCGAAAGGCCAAGTAGAGCACAAAGAGCACACTCCTAAGAAAATATACAGCCAAAATACAAGCAAACCAAGGGGAGGATATGTGAGCTCCCGAATGCAGCAGGTATGTCTCGCCTAAGAGAGGCTCGAAACTCCCATACACTACAAGTGGAGGTATGTAACCAATTATAGTGGCCCTTAGCTTCAATGCATAAAGCGACTGTGCTATCTGACCCTAACCTAGCCAAGACACCCGTAGAATAACCCCTATAGAGTACCCCCTCGATATCCTAGGTAAGGAAACTAAGGTCACCTCAATATAATCAATGCTTAGGCGGAGAGTCGCAGGTGGGATTAACCATATGGGCAGGGTAGCAAAGCCCGAAACTCTCAAAAGAGCCTCCAGATATGAATACAATCCTAGAAATATCTCCGGTGTTACTCAGTTATGACTAGGGGTCATCACAATCAATAACCGCTCACACTTCCTCGTGCTTAACTCCCTTTTGAGAGGAGGATCCTGAGAAACACCAATTATACCAAGGAATTTCACACTCTGACCTAGACAAACACATACATGTTGTTGTTTAGTGGTCTTGGAGAATTTACTTACAATGAACTATTGCAAGACCCTAAAACCTAATCTTGTTGGTGAACCCTATCAAATAAAATAATGTAGTTCATTTTATTTAAGTGTTGATTTTAATTGGCTGTAATTACTCAAATGGAAATGGTTGTGTAACTAATGACATTATGACTCAACAGTAAAATAAATACGCACACCATAACAAACAATGCTAAGTGCAATCTTTGTCAAATGAAAAATAGGGTATGCCACTACATGAGATGCATAAATATATATTCCTTTCTGAATACCAATGGAATCCTTCCTATATGAAAGCCTAAATAAAAATCTCATCCAAGCAATCCAATGCAAGTACCTCCTCAAATCCATATGCAAAAAATGCAACTACCTTGTATTTTTCAATATAAAAGAATGAAAAATGCAATAAAAGTCATCTAAAAATCTCAGTCTCTGCAGCAAGTATAAAACACGAGCCCAGCAAGACACTGAGACAAAAAAGAGTAATGCACTAATGGCAAAACAAAAAGGATAAATGACTAAAACTACTTTAAAAGAAAAATCAATAAAAAGACGGTCTCTGGTCACAAAAGAAGCATCCAACAGACAACATCAGACCCAAAGAACTTTCCACAAACCACAACCCACCCAAGAACTTCCCACAACATCAAATTCACCAAAAGGGAGGATGTATGCGACCCTTTAAAGAACAGCTACGTATATACGTGACTTTTGGCCAAAAAGATGCATGTATACGCGGATTTTGGCCAAAAACCTACGTGTATACGCGACTTTTGGCCAAAAATCCGTGTATGTACATAACTTTTGGCCAAAAACCTACGTATACAGAGAAGATAGTGGTAAAAAGTAGGCCAAGGGTCAAACCAATAAAGGGCAGTGTCAATGGATGAACATCCTATAAAATGCAACATAGAAACAAGGAGAAACAAAGAGCAAGTCAAGAATATCAATCCCATTGTGCCTGCAAACCCCAAATAAATACAAGGAACATCCCCAACTGATTTGCCAATTCTGTTACAGAGAGAAATTCCTATGGCTTGGGGCACCACAATAGACAGCTTGACTCCAAAAATCAATCATTTCCAATATGCAAGAGAAATCAAATATCTAACACTAAAGGATCAAACCTCATACCTTATTCCAGATGGTTGAAGTAGATCCCTGTTGAGCTTTCCAACTTCATCTTGAATTGATGAATCACTTCCTCAACAACAAGTAAACAAGACAAGCATACTATATATATCGGTGTTAGATCTACTTTAGCATATATAATCAACAACGTATAAGCATTTGAAATCATCCATGGATAAAATATTCATTCAAACATACATTATTGGATAGGAAAATATATTTCTATTAATATAAAATTAGAGATTACAATGAATACAACCTGTGTCAGCATGTCTGCAAATCAGAGAAACTGAATCCCCCACTTGGGCCTCCATCTCTTGATAGCAAGCTCACAAGCAAAAGGCAAGTTTGGGAAGAACATGAAAATGCTATGAGGGACAAAGGGATGCAGACTCAAGCACAAGTTCCGGAAACAATAGAATATAGTTTCTTTGCTCTCAATTCTCTTATGCCTTCAATGTATCCAAAGGGTTCCTTATATGGCTTTTCAATGGGGTAATGAAAGGTCGAATCCGAGCGATCTCAAGGCATATGGAAGGCGAGGATACAAGTGAGTCGGATCCACTTCAAGGAAAACTCTAAAAGGATTTGGATTTTGTACACATCCCGATGTACACGATTTTAGAGGTCAAACCCACGTATATACGCTATAATGGGTTTAAAAGTCACGTATAACAATTTTCACATGTTTTTAGGGATGATCTAGGAAACATTAAAGGACAAAAAATGGTCCAAGGGGTCTAAGGAGTCTGCAGAGGGATAGGGGAAGGTCATACAAGTGTGATTCACCTCGTGTGGTAAAATCATCTATAACAACAATCAATGCAGATATCGAAAATGTCAAATTGTGCAAAATCTCAATATGTTGAATTGCATAGATAGTGGATAAGTCAAATTAAATACAAATGCAAAGAAAGTGGTTTTTTATGTGTGTATGTTGAAGTATGCATGTCGAAGTGTACAACACACTCAACAAGTCAACAAAGTGTTGAAGAAAGACATGATTTCGCCAACATAAAGAAGCCCCTCATTGTTGTACAAAAGCCTTCTTCTTCGAATAATTGATATGGTCAATTGATTAAATTAATAAAATAAAATGAACATGTGGGCCCTCATGTGGACATTAGTAGTGATATAAATAAAGAAGGATTTTAATGTTTTTTTTGTTGGGGTGTGGTGGCAATCATGGATAGTATGAAGTTTTATTCTTTTGGTTTTTGAAAGAATCAATGACTAGTTAATCAAAAGAGTAAAAGAATAAGCAAAGTCACTGTACATCCAAGTCACAAGTTGTGGTTGACAAATCATAGTCTAAAAAAGAGTTGAAGACTAGAGCATAGCATGACGTGAATTTACCGAAACCAAGTACACAACCAAGTCGTAAATTGTAGTGGTGTAAATAAAAAAAGAGTGGAAGACATAGTTTGGTGAAAAGTTGTTCAATCTAAATCAAGCACAAAGAAAGTTCACAATTTTCACACATGAGTAGGTTTTGGTGAAGTGAGAAACTTATCCCACCCAAATAAAATTCATAAGAGGAAGGAAGAAGTGAGTGCAAAGCTATTCAAAAAAAATCATAAGATATACGAGGAAGTGAATGATTGAAGCTTGATGTGAAGGAATTCAATTATTTCAAAGTATGAAGTCACAAGAATGATAGAAAACAATATCTAGAATAGGTTGAGAAAAATAAAAGAATGAAATTACTGAGTTGAAATATAGTGAAGATAAAACATAGTTAAATAAGAGAAACTGCATGCTTCTTAGGTTACGCTGACTCACATGTTAAATCTGGTCTACAAGATCACTGTTGCACCAAGTATTATATTCCTCATGACATGTTGTATTCTGTTTATAAGATGGGTCTTCTACCATGGCTTAGATCCCTCACCTCTAAGCACTACTCTAAGATAGTGCTTAGAAACCTACATATTCGTTTCTTTTGAAACTGATGTGTTCAAAGATATATCAAATATTTAAAATTATTCTTGGTGTCTATGGCTTGTGATGTTCATTTTTTATATAATGAAAAGTTTATTATACATAACAATTATGACATGCAAAATAAAAAATAAAATTAATTGCATATATGTTACACTCATTCACCCCTTCTCTCAATGTACTTGTTGTGTTCATCAATTGGTATCAAAATGGAGTTACTTCATAAAACAACTAACAAATGGAGGGAAATCCTTGAGAACACAGGTGGATGGAAAACCAAGGTTGAGTCCAAATGAAGCTATTTTATTCAACTAGACATACTACTCTTCTTGGAAAGAAAGAATGAAAGAATATAGAAACTAGTCAAAACATTTAGCAAAAAACGAAGTCAAGAAAAACCTCTCAACAACAATTAAGGCTATCTTATAGCTTATGAGATCAAAATATGAGTCACTGTGTCAAAGTGTCAAGGGATGATCTCGATATTCTTGAAAGTAAAATTATTTGAGTTTTCAAATAAATGGAAACAACTCAGAATAAAAATGAGCTGTTACAACAAGTACTTAAGGAGTCCGAAAGACAAGACTAGATAGAAGTCAAAATAAAAATTGTTAGTGGGTTGAAAATCCAACTTGAAGAAATTGAAGGAAGAGAGGAAGTCAAATAACTAAGGAAAAAGGTACATGTGGTAGTGTCAAGTTGGAAGTAGAATCATTAATAAGAATAAAGTAGGAATTAGATCGTAAGAGTAGTTCATTAATTATAGATGAGATATTTAAAAATCAAAGGTCACCAAATGAGCAACAAATACAAACTTGAAATTTACAAATATGTTTCACCTTTTATGGGCTCTCAACACTTTTCAAAACTATAGAAGGACTAATTAGATATCAAATTCAACAGTAAGAGTAGTTCATTAATTATGGATGAGATATTAAAAAATCAAAGGTCACCAATTGAGCTGCAAATACAAACTTGAAATTTACAAATATGTTTCACTTTTTATCGTCTTTCTAACACTTTTCAAAACGATAGACCTTGAGCTCTTGAACTCTCCACAGAGTTATTTTTCTTCTTCTTTTCTCTCTATGTCTACTGATTTGCAATCTTATTCTTTATATAAACAAACTAAAAATGGTTCTTTGTGAAGCTACCCACTTAATATTAAAAACTGTAATAACTATCTACCTAGAAACTTATCTTCATAAATTTAATTGAACTACTTTATATAAGAGAGACCTAAACTCTTCATTCTATCAAAAAAAAGCCAACCTACTACATACTTTGGAAAAATCAGCTAAGATGATATAAAAAACAATCCATAATTAATATGTGTTGTTCTCGCACAGGTAACTTTGTATGGTATTCAATTACCAGCTCAACGAACAACCCAGCTTAGGCAGGTAAGTAAATGATATACAATTTATTCTTTAACTCACAAATGGAGATAAACATACAGGCGGGCACAACATACTTAGAACGGGCACAACATGGAAGAGACCAAGGAATTTTTTTGGTCATTTAATCACATAAATAGGCTAACGCCTAACACATTGAGATTTCTCCAAGCACAAACACCAAATAGAGACAATAGAAAAACGTTGGTAGTGCCTCTTCTGCGTGGATATCAGGTTAAATAATGTCTCAATTTGCTTAACATAGATTAAAATTCTTTGATTAAGATAGATTAAAATTCTTTGGTTTCAGTGCATGAGATAATACAATCGCCCAAAGATTAAAATAATAAAATTTTCTTATTGGCCATGAGATAGATTAAAATTCTTTGATTTCTATCATCGATTGCTGCTGGACAAGGATATTATATAAAAAAAAAACTTAAAGTTTTTGAAATATATTAACTATATTTTAAATTAACATTTTGATGGAAATATTTCAAAACCTTTCCCTATTTTTACAACTATTTCGAATATTTTAAAAAATAAATATGCAGACTTCTATGGTAAATTGACTGTTCAAATTATAAACTATAATTTTTATTTTTATATTCTTTTTATTATAATTATTTATTTTGAATTTAGAATTAATCTCATAAAATCAATTACAATACACTTGTTTCGTATAGTACAATATAGAACAAATATAGATACTTGCACCAACATCTCTTCTTGCAATATACCTATGTAATATCTAAATTTGAAAAAATCAAACCTAATATAATTAAACTTCTTAAAATAAAATATTAAGCATAGAATTTGACCTACCCAAAGTGACCATTATATATAGGTTAAAGTAATTATTATAACATAGAAAAACAAAATAATAATAATATGGCCTTGTGTTACAGTTACCTCTATCTCAAAAGAGAATGATACTCTTAATAATAGAGCTGCTTAAAACCTAAATAATATTGATACATGAGAATGGATGCATGTCTCATTTGTGGGTGTATGTTTAAGGAAATGCCTCAACCACCATGGAAAAAGTTAAGATCTTTTCATTTACATTTGATTTTACTCTTTGCCTCTCATCTTTGTGCCTTTTCCTTTTAGTTTCGTGGTTTTATTCAAAGTTTTATATTTGAAAAAAGTCAAAATTTAATCTAAAATATAAAATTTAATTGATTTTTTTAGTTAAATAGATTAAATTACTAATTATCTATGTTTGATTATATATTATCATTTTTTTTTGTTATTTTTCATCAACTGTTTCTTAACTATTTATCAGCTACAATTATTGATGCATTCATGCATCATCTACTAGTTATTCATTCATAGGTTATCATCTATTTTTTCTATTCTTTTTTTTTCTATCCTACATTATTCTAGTTAAATGAGTTCAACCATGATTTATTCATGCTATTTTTTATATTTTATATTTATTAAATTTATAATTGTTTATTTTGAATTTCTAATCACTTAGTATAGAATCCATTTAAATAGTTTTATAATTGTTTATTTTGATTTTAGAATGACTACTATAAAATCAATCTAAATAGTACACTTATTTCTTACTTATGCAATGTAGGAAAACATAAGATTTAGGTCAATAACATTTCAATAGTTTATATGCATTTCAATTCTTTTTTATATAGCAAAAACTAACACTAAACATTGTGTTTTCCTTGAAATGAATGTTTTTGGACCAATAACAATTAACAAAATAACAAAATTTATATTAACATGGAAACATCAAATCCAAACAGCCCTCTCAATAATAGACTAAAAAACAACCTCTAATAAAATACAAAAAAAAGACCTCTTTTGTTCATAATACAATACACCCAAATTACAATAAAAACCTTAATTTTCAAATTTCACTCTCAAAATAACCCAAAATAAGAAGAAATATATTCTGTATTTTTAAAATAAAATCACAAAAACACTCTGATCCAAGTACATAACATATCTTAATATCTACAAAATCAATAAAAAAAAAAGACATTGAGGCACTGTTATACATAAACAAGAGACCATTCACATGTAACTAAATAAAAATGTAATCAAATATTAACTGTTATAGCTAAGTGACTATAATATTCATCTACCTATTTCTATTGATCTAAGAAAACAACCTTCATCATCATAGTAAAAGTTTTCATAAAACAATAACTTGAGATTGCAAGAAAAATACTCATTTCATGATAAATATGGACAATTATCTACTCAAGTAACACAACAAAACAACCTTCATCATCATAGTAAAAGTTTCAAGAAAACAATCACTTGAGATTGCAAGCAAAGTACTCATTTCGTGATAAATATTGACGATTATCTACTCAAACCTCCATGGTGAAGTAACAAAACAGTCTGGAAAATTTAGAATCCTGGAAATTCTTAGAGGAATTTTATTCACACACAAATAAAAGAAGATTGACAAATACAACATAGAATATCTAATAACAACATAGAATATGAAACCAACATCTAAAATCCTACAAAACACAAAACCAACATCTAAAAGCAGGTTTTCAAAACCCCACGATGCAGACGCAAGACAAGCTGGAGGGTAGATTCCTTTTGAATATTGTAATCATCAAGTGTTCGGCCATCCTCCAGCTACTTGCCAGCGACATTATCAATCGTATCAGATCTCTCAACCTCCAGTGTGATCGTCTTACCCGTCAACGTATTAACAAATATTTGCATACCACCACGCAGCGGAATAATGAGATGCAACGTAGATTCGTTTTAAATGTTGTAATCGGCCAGAGTCGTCCCATCTTCAAGATGTTTTCCTGCAAAGATCAATCTCTCTTCATCTAGATAAATTCCCTCCTTATCCTGAATCTTGGCCTTCGCATTATCAGTAGTGTCCGAGCTGTCAACTTCAAGTGTTATGGTTTTCCCGTTAACATTTTGAAAAATATTTTTATCCGTCCTATGAGATGGAGAACAAGGTGAAGCGTCGATTCCTTCCTGATGTTGTAATCAGAAAGACTGTGTCCATCCTCGAGCTGTTTTCCAGAAAGGATCAACCTCTCTTAATCAAGTAGAATCCTCTCTTTGTCTTGAATATTAGCTTTGACATTGTGAATTGTGTTAGCGTTCTCAACTTCCAGATTTACGGTCTTGTGAGTGATGGTTTTGACAAAGACTTGCATCCTTTTCATAAATGGTAGTCTACACAAAAATTCTAATATATTAATGTTTATTTGTCTAAAATTAGAACTAAAAAGAAATATAAGACATACATACACAATAAAATAATATGTCCATAAAATTTTAGTTATGCAATAATAATTTCAACATAATTGAAAACCAATAGAGTACCTCAAGGTCTAGTTGAGTTAGTAATGAGATAGTCCAACCAAGTAGCACCGTTGAAGCATACTAAATGATAGTTCTAGGAAATATGTGGGGTTTCCTAGGCCTTTTTGTTCACTACTTTGATAACCTCAATATAAACTTCACTTGTGACCTTCCATCTCCAAGTGTTAAGTATCCAAATCGAGTTTTATTTTTTGAAGTGTTTTACCCTTCCACGTTTTCTTTTATTTCTCTCCAGCAAAGTCCCTAGCGAAAACACCACTTCATTCCTCAAACTCTCTTTCACGCACTTTGTTTTCCACCGGGTCACCCTCCTCCCAACCACCGACTTCCTCCCTTCTTGATAAGGGCCCTAGGAAGGTAAAACTATAATAAATTACAATTTAAATGATTAATACAAACTAATTCAAATGAGCCTAATACTATGAGATCTCACTAATGCAATGTATATTTAAATAACAAGAAGCTAATACTCTAATTAATATCTTATCTGAAACTTATGACACCCGTCAATCACTATACATGATAACACAACAATAATTAATATCACTAAAAAAAAACCTCTTATTAGGTTCTTGTTTAGCTCCATTTTTGCTTCCACTCATTGTTTTAATGTATTTTTCTACATTTGTTGGGAAAAGTCAGCGCCATTCCACAAGTAGGTTATATTTCTGGTGCAAATTGCAGCTTATATTCAACGTCAATACTAAAGTCGACACTAATTAGCGATGACTTGACTGCCATAATTGCCTCTTCTAGTTAGCTCCCTATTTAACTTGCAATTGTATCTTTGAGTAATCCATGACTAGCTTCTAGTTTATATTCCATTTTAGCTTAATTTTTCACTCCCTTATTAGCTTCTATTTTAGCTTCCTTTGTAGCTTCTAGTTTAACATCCTTTTTAGCTTCCAATTTAATGCTTAATGTAGCTTCCAACTTAGCTTCCTATATAGCAATGATGATGAGGATGAGGAAGAGGATGAGGATGAAAGTCAAAATGACAACGATGATGAGGATGAGGATGATAATGAAAAACAAAGTAGTGATGTTCATGATGATGACCATGATGATTAGCGTAGAGTTGATGATGATGATGATAATGATATGCTTATATGGAGATGATGATAACATTGAGGATGAGGATGAGGAAGGTGATGATGAGAATGGCGATGTAGCCAATAATGACGATGATGAGGAGGACAATGATATTCACGATGACAATGGTGATGATGATGGAAATGATATTGACGACGATGACAATGATTATGATGAGAATGATGAAAATGATGATGGAAATGATGATGTCGATAACAACTTAGGGGCCACGGGGTTAAGAAGGCTAAGGGATTATGGATTATGAATTAGAGGGTTAACGCTTAGGAGTTAGGGGGTTTAGGGGTTAAGGGATTAGGGGTAGGTGGTTTATGGATTAGGGATTAGGGCTCATGGAATTATGGTTTAATGGGTTATGGGTTATGAATTAAGGGTTTAAAGGTTTAAGGATTAAGGATATATGGATTAGTGGTTAAGGGTTTAGGGTTTAAGGGGTTAGAAATTAGTGAATTAGGGGTTATGGGGCTCATGGTATAAGAGTTAAGGAATTACGAGTAAATATATTTATGAGTTAGAGGGTTAATTGATTAGGGGTTTAGGGGTCAAGGGATAATTGAGTGGCATAAAATCATGGAGAGTTGCATTATTTTGACAACTGTATTCTCAACTAATAAGGTGTAGCACAAAATTTACAGTCCTCAATCTTGAATCATTTCAAAATATCCAAGGCATATTTGGGTTGAGAAAGAAATATGCCATCATGCATTTCGAAAACTTGAATGCCAAGAAAGAAATGAAAAAGAGAAAGGTCAATCATTTCAAAAGTATTATCAAATTGATTCTTTGAACCCAAAATGAGATAGAAATTGTTTCTATTTACGACTAAATCATCAACATACAATGCCACAATTAAAGTATCATGTGAACATGCAATACATAAATATTGTGATCGTGTTCACAACATTTCAATCCAAGATTGACAAAGAGACTATCAATATTCTCATACCAAGCATGATGTTCTTATTTAAACCTATACAACAACTTATTTAGTTGACAAACAAGACCAAAATATATCACAAAACAAAGAGGTTGTTCCATATAGGTTTCTTCAGCCATATCTACAAGAAGAAAGGCACTTTTATCATCCATTTGATGAAGCTCCAAACTAAAATGAACAACAAGAGAAAGGATCACTCGAACATAATTCATCTTTGTAACAAGAGAAAAGGTTTTAGTAGTCAATTCATTTTTGTTGAGAGAAGCCCTTGGTGACCAAATGAGCCTTTTGGCATTCAAAATCACTATTGTACGTAAACATGTTCATATAGACCCATCGACACTTCATGACATTCTTTCCTTGTGGTTGGGGAATAATTTACCACGTCTAATTCTTCTTCAAGGAATCAATCAAGAGACATAGAATTTTCCCATTATAGTATACCGTGAGAATAATCATATGTACCTTTATCAAAGGTGTTGAGCACATTTCTCATTAAGGAAACATTGCCACATTATGTCTAACTATGAGTCTCCCGACAAATATTAGGATTTCTAGAATCTGATCTAGTAGGTTCAATTGTCTTAATATCCCACTGAGTTAAGCAAGTCATTGTTGATGCAGGTTGGTTATAGTATGTCCTGTGAGTCTATGAAGTGAGATTGTTGACTTCAAGAGTCAGAGTTGATTGACCAACAATTGAATCAGGAGGAGAATTCATTGATCTAGTAAGGAATCGATAGATGGGTACAATTGATCTAGAGTCATCAATACTGTCAAATAGATCATTGTTCATTGGACTAGAATTCAACAAATTATTTCCTAAAGTTTTGTCATCAAAGATCGCACTTTTACTGAATATGATATATTGTTTGACAATAGGAAATGGCATTTAGGCTTTCATCTCATCAAAGTAGCCCGTCATGATGTAGTCATGGCTCTTTCGATTTTATCTAGGATGATATCCACAGTCGAAGAATGTAGAAGGTTTCTATTAGCTTCAAAGGTATTAAATCGATAAAGAGATTGCACAGAGGTTCCTTATGCAATTTGAACAAGATAAAATGAACTCCATTTGTGAAAGAAATTGCAGAGAAAAGGAGGCTATTAATAAGAAAATTTCACAAGAGATTCAACACAAAGTGTTTTACACATTAAAATTGAAAGTTCAGTAAAAACTATGTAAAAGGGGAATTATATGAAAGTGCTCATACAAATTCTCATTTAATTTGTAAAGAAAGGAAATTAAAAAGGTGTTAGAATACAACTCACCAATTGGTTTCCTAGTCCCAAGGGAGTGTTGAGATATTCATGGAGAAAGATGAGACTATTTCTCCACCTATCCCTTAAGGTGTCCCTTAATCCTAATTTAGGGGTTCATGGGAGAGATATTCTCCTTAACATGTGTGACGAGTAATCATCCATGTAAACTCTATAAAATCCTCTCATTTCGAAAAGGGAGGTAGATGTTTTTGGGAAAAGCTTTCTAGTAAGCTTTGTTTGAGAAATTTCATCCCAAGATGAGAGAAACCTTGTAGTTCATGTGAGAGCCTTGATTCTTCTTGGTGAGGAAGATGAAGGCACCCCAATATGGGAATCAACCACTTTAAGTGAAGAGCATACAAATGCACTTATGAAAGCCATATATTTTTAAAGGAGATAATAAAGCGACTCAAAGTTTCAATGGATCTAGAGATGTAGTGAGGGGGCTTGATTACTATTCAAATTTCTTTATTATTATTGAGAATTTGAGAATTTTATTAAGTATTCGTTAATCGAATAAAAAGTGAGTTTACACATTTTTGGACCAAGATTCAATTTCCTTCTGTAGTTATCATTGATATGCTTTCAAGCAACACATCCAAATTTTTTCAGATGTCCAATAGAGGATTTTCTACCATTTTGCTTCTTGACTAGAGTAATTTCGATGAATTCTTTGGTTAGTACAACATTCAGTAAATAATTTGAGCAGTGGACAACTTCTGCCCAAAATTTCATCGAGATGTATTTAGTTTACAATAGCCTCACCTTGTCATTTCTACCAAAGTATAATTCTCCTTATTTACAACACCATTTTGGTGAGGGGTGTGAGGTACATATCTCTTCCAAGAGATACAAATTTTCATGAAATATTATTC
Organism: Pseudotsuga menziesii; assembly: GCA_001517045.1. Lineage (NCBI taxonomy): Eukaryota > Viridiplantae > Streptophyta > Pinopsida > Pinales > Pinaceae > Pseudotsuga > Pseudotsuga menziesii. The sequence goes on from LPNX010172461.1 coordinate 186,745, forward strand.
AAACTTCTTGCTCACATATTCACCATTGTTGTATGATCTTAAATATTTAATGGGTCGACGACACTGCTTCAGAGCGAGTGCTCTAAATTCCTTGAATTTTTCAAAGAAATGAATTGTTGTTAATACTTTCATTGATGTCAAATAGGATGTTAAGCTTAATTTTTTCATTGATATCAAATAGAATGTTAATTTCCAGATATGTTGGACTTAATGATTAATGTAGGATATGATGTTGGCCTTGACCTAATGTTATCATACAAGATTGTTGGAATTGGTGTTGGCCATGAACTTAGTTTTAAGGAGTATATATAACAAGGATACTATAATTTCCCTTTTTTAAATTTTCTAAATGACCATTTTTTTCACTTTTTCCCCAATTTTGACCTTAACTAGTTTTGATGTCTAAACCTCCAAATTGACCCAAATGCTTCCAAATTTTCTCTGAAGATACATGACTGACAATATAAATTAAATATTATCTTCATGTATGTTATTTTACCTCCCAATTACTTCTATAAACTTGTTTAATGTTATATTCAAAGCAAGAGTCTTTACTAGCAAATTGGGGCTCCAATTCCTCCTGGGTAATTGCCGAAAATAGCTTCACAAATGATCCAAAAGTCACTTGAATTTATGAACAGAGGTTGGGTATGTGTAAGGTACCTTTTAAAATTCTCATATGCATCATGGTTTATTTTATACAAGATGTTATGACTCTTTCCAAAACATCTCCCAAGTTACAAGTTCGATCCTTGGGGAAAATGCTCGAAATCTTCTTCCAATGCAATAAAAACAAGTAAAATGGATTCCAATTCTTAAGTACTGAAAATGAGACTTGAAATAAAAATTAATTAAATACCATACATCATACATTTATCATATATAAATTCCTCCATTCGAAATAATAAGAATTACCATGGCATATATCAAAATAGAGTGGAAATGGTCATTGTTTGCTCATCAAAAGTCATTTTGACATACAACTCTTGGGGATTTCGACTTGAAAATTTTTGAGAATGAATAAGAGAGAATATTGAACTACTTAAAATCATAAATTTACAATGAAATTCTCTCCCCATTCGAATTCATGAGCATTACAATTGTTCACAACAAGATAGTGGGGAAATGACACTATTTCTTCATTGTTCAACATTTTTACATGAATTCTTTTGGGTATTTCGTCTTGAGAGTCTTATGAACATGAAATACAAAGAATATACATCATAAAATAAGATAATGGTCATTATAATCTTCCCAAAATACATCAATAGCTCACCCAAAGCGCAATCCCTCCATTGGCATGAATATGGTGTGAAAACTGGAAATAGTTGAGAGAGAGTGCTGCAATAGAAGAATCCACANCTGCAAATAAAACTCCATTAAAGATCCATGAAATACATGATTGGCCTTTCCAAACAATAACTAGGATGGGAATCTTTCAGCTTCAAAATTGGCTTAAGCAAGAGAACTAGTCATCGATTAGCTCTCACAATTCACAAATGAAAATTTCACAATTGAGAAAAAGATTCTTCTCATGGATGATCCCTGTATTTTATAAACATTATTAGTCTTCTAAGGTTCCAAATCCATCCATAAAACAAATCCGAGTCAAATTGGTGTGGTTTCTCATGCTATGCCACCTCGCCTCTCTCTTCACCTTCCCTCTTCTCCCAAATTTGAGTAGGAGCCTCTTGGCCTTCTCCAACTCCCAAATTCAACCTCTAAGATTCTATATTCAGTCCTGATATGTTAGAATGTCAGTATGCCATCCTTCAGATATGACTTGTGTCATAATTGTCATAGTGTTATCCCTAAAGTTGAACCTAGACTATAGGGGTTCAAGCTTAAGGAAATCTTTTTCAAAAATATAAATCAATGAGTTCAAAATGAAAACTAAGATGGTATGAAATCAAAACTATTGGTAAATCACACAATTATCAAAGAAATAGGCTGGTATGTCATGAGAGCTATAAGAGAATCACAAAACCATATAAGAAGTGCATAACATAAAACAAGATACAAAATCCAATATTCAAGTAACTATGATCATCAAATCATGAAATGAAACTGCCTCTGTTTTTTAAAAGTATAACAGATAATTGTATTTCAATATAAGAATGACTGCAATGGAATTCAATGGACCATATACATGATAAATTACAAGAAACAAAATTCATAATGCACACAAACAAATCATAATCATACTCATATCAAGATAGGACTGTATTGAAGATGTAGAGTATTTTATGTCAAACAGATAGTGATCAAAACTGGATCTTCATAACTCCAAAAATGCCAACCACTATCTCGTCTAGAGACTCCCCTTAAATACAAAATATTTGTTTCTTTAAGCTAACTATAAGATCCTATATCTATGGATCAAACCTTCTCCAAAATAGGGAAGTCAATCTCTTTTAAACAGTATCCAAGTACAAGTGTAATATAGAAAATATATCTGTCAAATAAACAACATTACTTCAAAATTGAACTACAATTCAACTTCTAAAGGCTTCTGGAAGCCTCTACTAATATAGCTAAATCACTCAAGACCTGGGACCGCTTCTACAATCTAGAGAATTCAGTGTCTTTGTTGTCCTCCTTATTCTGAGCTCTGATGAGTTCCAGCTGCTTCTGAATAGCTCCTTTCTCCCTTAGAATATCTTTAGATATTATCAGCAACTTTTGATATTATGTCTCCTTATCCTCCAAATCTTCATGAAGCCTCTTGTTGGCTACCATCAAATTTTCATTAATGTTTTGTAGATACCTGGTTTGTTCTTTGTATGTCTGCAAAGAATTCTTAACTTGGTTTAGTTCTGGAGATATTTTCAAGTCTTATTCTCTTATATGGACTTCTTCTTCTTGTAGAGTCTTTGATGCTGAACCTTCATCTGATTTAAACTGCTTGTTTGTGCAAAACGCTTCAGGTATAGACCCTGCAATGCCTTGAATATCAATAAACCTCTCAATATCTACACAATACTGATCCTTTGATGTATGTACAGTTTCTTCACTATGAGAATCATCTATCATTACAACTTCCATGGCATCTTCATGTGCTGATATTTTCTCTGTCTGCAGCTTCTTTCTTAACCTGGATCTTGGCTTCTTTGTCTTCAGTAACTGTTTTCGAATTTCACTTTCTCAGGGTATATTTTTCAGCATAACACTCAGTTTTTCAGGTTTTCCATTTGTGCAGGAAGCTTTAGGACACAAACCTTCCTAGATGGGTTTCTTTGTAGTATTCTTTCCTTCTTTCTGAATAGTTTGAACTAGTTTTTTGGGACTTGTTGTTTGTTGGTCTGTATCTCCTATCATTCTTTTTCCTTTCTCTTTAGGGTTGTCTTTAAACCCTAGCTCTGTTAATAGAGATTCCCATGTTCTTCCCTCCTTTTGTAACTGAGATAAAATCAATAGCTTAATCAAGCCTTGATGATAGATTAATCAAGCCTTGATGATAGACAGATCGAGCAGTATGCTCGGGATGGTGCTTAACCCTCGAAATCATCTTTTGAAGGATTTTTAATAAATGAAATGGGATATTTACCTGTATACTTCCATTAATGTGCATCAACAACTTTAAATTTCATTTTAGCACTCTGTCATACTTGCCATCACATGTGATATAGTTTTGTATCATCTCCAAACGAATCTTCCAGCTTAGCTTCATTTTGCTAACATGGACACCGTTTTTTCAATCTCGCTTTTCAAATCCTGGCATAAAAAATTCACTGAAATCTCCTTGGAAATCCTATTGTTTAAACCATTTCTCCCCCTGTGCTGGAATGTCTATTGCCTTAGAAATAGAATCCTCGTTTACCCTAACTGTTAAGCTTTCAAGCTGAACTTTTTCATCTCTATGGTTTTTAATAAATGACATGGTTACCTATGAGTGGTAACCTTGCAATTTCTCATAGAAGTTAAACCATTCGAGCTTATTCATTAATTTAGCTGACCTGGGAAATTTCATTATCCAGTATGTATTGTTTGGCTCCAACCTACAAATGAAACCTCCTGGCTTTCTTTTTACCATAACCTCTGGATCTTCTTCCTCTACTCTCTTTGATATTTTTAAAACCCTTCACACCATACTCCTTTAACAAGGAATTTTTACTGCAACCACTTTCTTTGATATGCAGGGAAACGTATAATATAGTCCGACCCTTTTAACATAAAATCTATCATAGTTTGAAAACAAACCCTAGCTGCTTCAAACCTTAATGTTGTTGTTCGTGAACAATGAACATTGATAGTATACAAACAGCTCTCTGAAAATCCTTCTCTAATTAACTAGCAAAATAATGAGACATATTTTTAGGGAAAAGGATGAATTATGTTGACTCTGCCATGATCAGTACTAATATTCATTGCATGTAGTGCTTTAAGTTCAAAATGAGAATAGGTATACAATTTCATAAATGACATGATAAAATCCATGATTTTATGGACAGGGGTGCCTTTAAAGCATATTCATACTGAATGCTGAATATCATGAATATAACTATAGTTCCTTATCCCCTTTATATTCCATGGTACTTATAAATAACAATTTTTTTAATGAAATACCCTTTGAAACTCTGCTGCCAGTTTGTGAAATGCTACTAGTTCGTGAAATGCTGCCAGTTTGGAGAATGCTTCCAGTTTTAACAATTCACTATGTAATATAAAATCTCTTGCACATACATAGGTTCATGACTAATGAGTGAATATTTTGATGATTCAGAAGACTAAATGAAAACCATAATGGCGTTCAATCAAACATAAGGCGTAAAACCAAGCAAAAATTTAAAAATAAAAACACATCACAATCAAAGATCTTAAGGTAAAAAGGTCAAACAACCTTAGAGATAACATCTGGGTCCATTTGGGGAGAAAGTTTTCCTGTGAAACTTTGAGAACATGTTGACCAGTGCCTTCAGAAATCTGCTAAATTCATTTTTGTCTTATTGGGTTGGAGTCTTATTTGAAGAAAAAATGATATATACAGTGAATATGTACAATAACACTTTGTCTTTCAATATGTGTAAAAATGATTTAAGAAACGTCCATTGACTGGACTTGCAATTTCTTCACCTTTCAGATTTTGTAAGACAAAATTATTGTTTCCAAGGATCTTTATCACTGAAAAAGGCCCTATCCATAAATTTTCAAACTTCCCATGTTTACCTTTTTCTTCCTTTCATGCATCCCACCTGAGAACGAGGTCACCAATTGCAAACATCTCTTTTTTAACATTCTTATCAAAGCTTTCCTTCGTTCTTCTTTTATGTCTCTCAGTTGTATCCTTGATAGCTTCCCTATCTTATTGCAACTGAATTGTTTGAAACATTCTTCTTCTTATATCATCTGGTACTTCTTTTATTTCCTACATAAACTTAATGACTGGGGTCACTAATTGAACAGGAAAAACAACATCAGTTCCATATACCAATTGGAAAGGGGATGTCCCAATTGAATTTTTAATTGTTACTCTATCAGCCCAAAGAACAAATTTTAGTTTGGTATCCCAACTCCTTTTGTTTTCAAATAACATTTTCTTGATACTGTTTACAATATTTTTGTTACTGGATTCTGCTAATCCATTTCCCTGTGGGTAGTATGGCGTGGACTGTTTTAAGCTAATCTTATTTTCTTGACAAAAGTTCACCATCTTTTTTGACTTAAAAGTAGGAGCATTATGAGTAACTAATTTCCTAGGGCATCCAGATCTACCCAAAATGTTTTCTTGAAGGAAAGTAATTATGATTTGTTCAGTTTCTCTCCTTGTAGGAACTGCTTCCACCCATTTAGTGAAAAAATCAGTAGCAATTAGAATCCATTTATGCCGTCCACTAGAGGGAGGATGAATTTTACCGATGAAGTCTAGACCCCACTGCTGAAGTGGACCATTCACTGAAATAGGTTTCAAAGGTAAGGACTGAAGCTTATGCTTACCTACAAACTTTTGACATTCCACACATGATCTAACCTGATGATACACATCTGAGAAAAGGGTAGGCCAATAATATCCTGCTCTCGGGATTTTAAATGCAGTTGCCTTCTAGTACTTGTGTCCTCCACAAACTCCACGGTGCAATTATGCAATAACAGCATCAACTTCAGATTTCTCCAAACATTTCAATAATATTCCTCCCGGATCCTTCCAGTACAAAATCTGATCTATTAAAACATACTTCATTGCTTTTAGTTTTAATGATCTGCATTCATTTTGTATTCAATTAGAGAGGGAATTGTAAATAAAAAAGGAAATATACAACATCTTTATACCAATCAGACTCACCATAACTGTTATAAACTTGCTGCTTACTATATTGTGTTGCCATAACCTGCTCTGACTGTTCTGCCATCACATGAAGATTCAGAACCTGACAATTTGATTCTGTCAGAATTTTAGCTAATCCCTGTCCTTTTACCAACTTTGTTGGGTTTAATTTCTACATCATACTCCATAAACTTAGCTATCCATCTGGCTCTTTTTCCTTCACTGTCAAGCTGTACTAAAATCTCCTTGACTGTTGAATTTGGGACATATGCCAAAACCTTAGAATGTAAAACATATATTTTGAAAAATTTAAGAGCTTTAACTAAGGCATATGCTTGCTTTTCCATTATATTATATTTCAGCTCCAAGTCTCTTAATGTTTTACTAAAGAATGAAATTGGTTGTTCCAAATCATCTGAGTTCTTTCGTAATAATACATCAGCTATAGTGTCTTCTGATGCAAATCAGAAGATTGCACAATCTTTTGTGTAATCAGGATCCATTAATATTGGGGCTTCTATTAATGCTTGCTTTATGGCTTCAAATGCTTGTTTAGCCTGGTTAGACCACTTAACCTCCCCATCTTTCTTAATCATCTAAGTGATATGCTTTATTATTTCTGCAAAATTGGGAATAAACCATCTTAAAATGTTGATTTTCCAATAAAAGATTGAATTTATTTTTTATTTCTAGGAATATTGATTTTTAAGATAGCCTTGACTCTCTCTGGATCTATCCTTATTCCTTCAGCAGAAACAATATGCCCTAACAATTTTCCTTCTGTGAGGGCAAAGTGAGATTGTTTTTGGTTTAGTGATAAACCAAACTTTCTGCATTTAATAAAAATTTGTCTTAAATATTTAAGATGATATTCATCAGACTTAGAAAATACTATGATGTCATCTTGGTATATCACTACAAACTTTTCATTTTCACCCACAAAAGCTATATCCATGGCCCTCTGAAAAGTAGCACCTACATTCATGAGCCCAAACGGCATTTTGTCATACATAAAGGTCTGCTATGGAGTAGTAAATGTTGTTTTTTCTTGGTCCTTTGGTTGAACTGCAATCTGGTTATAACCAGAAAATCCATCGATCATTGAAATTTTGTGAGAACCTACTACCCTTTGCAAAATCTAATCTATTTTTGCTAATGAATAGTTATCCTTGAGACAAGATCTATTTAAGTTACGGAAGTCTACACATAATCTTATCTCTCCATTCTTCTTACGTACAAGCACTAAATTCGCAACCCAAGATGAATACCTTAAAGGCACAATAATTTTTGCATCTAGTAGTTTTTTAACCTCTTTTTCAATTATTGGCAGTAATGTTGGGTTAAGCCTTCTAAGCTTCTATTTAAAAGGATTAGTATTTGGTTTTAGAGGAATTTTGTGCTGAATTATGCTAGTATCATATGTTTTTAAATCATGATTTGACCAAGCAAAAATATCCCTATATTCTTTCAGCAAACCAACATATTTTCTTCTTTCTTCATCTGATAGTGATTTTGACAATTTTATCATCTTAGGATGATTTTCAGAACCAATATTATACTCCATAAAATTGTCCTCATTAGTCTCCAAAGTGGATTTTATCAGTGTATCATCTTTTGAAAACAATTTTTCTAAAGGAACAAGTCCCTTACGAATGAAATTCCCTTTTAACTCAACAATTTTGTGATTAGCAATTGAATTATTTCTGCAAGGTTCATTTTCTACCCATTCTGAATCCTATTCATGATCAACTACATCATCTGAGAATTCACCTACTAATTCCAGAAATTCTTTTATTTCCTGATCATCATTAAAAACTTTCCAACGTTTGATATTATCTTGGACGGCAGGTATGTACCTTACATCAATTGGATATTTCAGATGAGTTACCTTTGGAACCTTGAAATAGGCTACTGCTAAAGCTAGGGAATTAGCTGTCTCATTATATTCTCTTGGGACAAAAGTTATATTGAAGGCTATGAAGAAATTTTAAATTAGATCCCAAACCTCATTTCTATAAACCTTCAATAAATACTACTTTACTTGATAAACCCTTTTTACTTGCTGAATAACTAATTTAGAGTCGCCAAATACAACAAGTTTTTTTATGCCCAAGTCTTTTGCTACTCTTAACCCAAGAATCAAGGCCTCATATTCAGCAGTATTATTTGTTGTTTTAAATTCCAATTTGTACATAAGGGAAATAACCTCACCTCCAACTGAAATCAACAATACTCCTGCTCTTGCCCCCTCTTTACTTGATGCACCATCAAAAACATCTGCCACAATCCATCTAGTTCCTCTTTCTTTAACTGAACTGGAATATCCTTTCACACTTGTAAAACCCCTTCAGTTTCATCATTTAATTGCCATGTACAAGAACCAAAATTTTCATCAATTGTATAGATCGGATGATTATTAGGGTGTCTACTATCACTTACAAAATATGCTATCTGTACCTCTCTATAAAGTCTTCTGAATTCTCCTCCAAATACTGGAATTGTAGCATATGAAATATCCATCTACATAGTTCCTCCCACTTTCTTTACCTAGGATCTAGACAATAACATACCAAATTTAGGAGAAATATCTACTACAACTATATCCATCAGTACACTATTCATAGGTACCTGTGTTAAATTCACCACCAAGTCCTTGATTACCCCAATACATTTCACTGCCCTAGAATCAAATGCATACAAATCATGGTATGGTTTAGTAACACTCAGTCCTAAAGCTTCCATGACTGTTTTTGGCATGAGATTATGTGAAGCTCCTGAATCTTGAAGACAATTATGCAATAGTTGATCATGCATTGAAAAGGTTATATAAAAAGGAGGAGGATATTCTGAATTATCATCAGGCTAATCAAAAATTTTTGACCCTACAATGATAGTAGGTTTTTCATCCTGCAAATTGATATCATCATATGTGATAGGATTATAATTCACTGCATTTCTAAAAGTTTTAAAAGCTGCTTCCCTATAAAATTTACTCTTAATCAACTCTGTTAAAGGCACATGGATTTTCACTTTATTAAGCTCATTCTCGAAATTGAAACCACTTACAGGTTTATTCATATCCTTAGGATTCACAAATTCATCTTTTCTTTCATTTACAATTTGTTTCTGATTTGCAGACATGTTTTGTTTAAGAGGATGAGCTTTCACCAATTTTTTAGCTTGTGCTGCATGTTTTACCCCTGATCTTAGACCATATGATTTTTGTGGTATTTCCTAACAGATTTCAGGCATAGACATCTGAAAATCATCTTCTTCATAATGATCTATTTCTATACCATAATGATAATCAGATCTAGTCGGAAAATGAGAGGAAGAATCACTGTCAAATTGACTAATATTATGTTCTTCTTCTTCCAAATCATCTAACTCCCCTTCATCTATTTCATATGATTCATCATTTCTGACATTATTATTTTGAAAAGGAGGTTGAATCCTTTGTTCTTCATTTTCTCGTCTGTCTCTCTGCATATCATTATTTCATCTTTCTCTTGGCAAGAACCTAGGAGAAAAAGGTCTTCTAAACTAGTTTTGATTTCTTTCACCTTCAGGTATGGGTTTATTTTGATTTCTATTTCCCATTTCCAATCTATAAATCTTAGCACACAAAATTTTTATGATTTTATTCATTTCATCCATTTCGCTATCTGATGATCTTCCTGTATAGCTGGATGTAACAATTTCTTTTTTACCCTTTTTGTCAACAATTTGGTGTTCTGTTTCCTCTTTGAGTTTGTTTGAGGCCAAAATATTTGACTCTATTTCTAATGCTACATTTTGCATGTTTTGAAGTGACACGGATTTTCATTCTCTTAATAGCAAAGAAAAATCATGAGCAAATGAGTTTGCATAAGTTAACTTTGCTGCTGTCTTAGTAGGTTTTATTTCAGCTGGAATCCTACTGTACGTTTTGTAGAATCTTTTGGAAAAGTCTCCCACATATTCATCCTTTTTTATCTTTAATGATCCAAACTTTGTCATGTAATGCAAATAGTCTTTGGTGTCCCCCCACTGTCTCATAAATGCTTCTTCTAAAGCATCTATGCCATCTATGGAGTTTGATGGTAATTACCTAAACCATTTTCTAACCTCACCATCTAAACTTTGAACAAAAACCCTCATCCAAACATCCTCATGTTAAAAATTATGATTGTCTTCATAGCTATAGAATGTATTCCAATGTTCTTCTGTAGTAGCATCTCCCTGGCCATTAAACCTTCGAAGGTACTTTTAATAATCTCCTGTTGGGAGAGCATTGAGAGGCTGGGGTAAAACAAGTGGGGCATATCTTTCTGCTACCATAGCAGCCATTCGATTTTGAGGTTGAGCCATTCTAGGGTTGGAAATGTTTAAATTTGTATTAGACCGAAGGCTGCCTGACTGTTGTGATAAAGGAGACAAACCACCAAGATTTTATTGATTCACTAGGATGGTCTTAACCGAAGGAATATGGTTTGAAAATAAGGCGGAAGCTCCTATTTGCAATGCTTCGAGTTTAACCTTCTCTGACAACAAAGGATTTGTAAAGATACGAAAATTGTCAATTTGGGAAGGGGTAAATAACAGGTCTAACTCTTCTCTTCCTTTTTCTAAATCTGTTTTAAAAGAAGGAACTGGAATAAATGAAGATTCAGCGATCTCCAATTCTTCTAATGAAGTAGAAATTAAATTTCTCCTAGCCTCCTTTAATAACTACTCAGGATCTGAGACTCCTAGATTCAAAGGGGGTGAGGGATTTCCTCAAGTTCCTATCTTTTTTGAAGCCACCGTAACTTTTTAAAGCTGAATGAACGTAGTCTATATTAGATTTGACTAATTTTGTTCACCCTGCAAAATTAGTTTCATGAAAATGTCAATTACCCAGGGAAGATATCCTTTCCTTTATCCATCCCCAGCAACGTCGCCAAAAGATGTTATCCCTAAAGTTGAACCTAGACTACAGGGGTTCAAGCTTAAGGAAATATTTTTAAAAAATATAAATCAATGAGGTCAAAATCAAAACCAAGATGGTATGAAATCAAAGCTATTAGTAAATCACACAATTATCAAAGAAATAGGCTGGTATGTCATGAGAGCTATAAGAGAATCACAAAATTATATAAGAACTTTATAACATAAAACAAGATACAAAATCCAATATTCAAGTAACTACAATCATGAAATCATGAAATGAAATTGCCTCTATTTTTTAAAAGTATAACAGATAATTGTATTTCAATATAAGAATCACTGCAATGGAATTCAATGGACCATATACATGATAAATTACAAGAAACACAATTCATAATGCACACAGAAAAGTCATAATCATACTCATATCAAGGTAGAATTGTATTGAAGATGTAGAGTATTTTATGTCATATAGATAGTGATCAAAGATGGATCTTCATAACTCCAAAAATGCCAACCCCTATCTCGTCTAGAGACTCCCCTTAAATACAAAATATTTGTTTCTTTAAGCTAACTATAAGATCCTATATCTATGGATTGAACCTTCTCAAAAATAGGGAATTCAATCCCTTTTAAACAGTATCCATGTACAAGTGTAATATAGAAAATACATATGTCCAATAAACAACATTAATTCAAAAGCAAACTACAATTCAACTTCTAAAGGCTTCTGGAAGCCTCTGCTAATATAGCTAAATCACTCAAAACTTGGGAACACTTCTGCAATCTGGTGAATTCAGCGTCTTTGTTGTCCTCCTTATTTTGAGCTTTGATGAGTTCCAGCTACTTCGGAATAGCTCGTTCCTCCCTTAGAATATCTTTAGATATTATCAGCAACTTTTGATATTCTGTCTCCTTATCCTCCAGATCTTCACGAAGTCTCTTGTTGGCTACCATAAAATTTTCATTAATGTTTTGCAGATACCTGGTTTTTTCTTTGTATGTCTGCAAAGACTTCTTAACTTGGTTTAGTTTTGGAGATATTTCCAATTCTTCTTCTCTTATATGAACTTCTTCTTCCTATAGATTCTTTGATGCTGAACCATCATCTAATTTAACCTGCTTGTTTGTGCAAAATGCTTCAGGTATAGACCCTGTGACACCTTGAATATCAATAAACCTCTCAAGATCTGCACAATACTGATCCTTTGATGTATGTACAGTTTCTTCACTACGAGCATCATCTATCATTACAACTTCCATGGAATCTTCATGTGCTGATCTTTTCTCTGTCTGCATCTTCTTTCTTAACCTAGTTCTTGGCTTCTCTGTCTTCAATAACTGTTTACGAATTTCACTTTTTGACGCTATATTTTTTCAGCATAACACTCAGTTTTTCAAGGTTTTCATTTGTGCAGGAATCTTTAGGACACAAACCTTCCTGGATGGGTTTCTTTGTAGTATTCTTTCCTTCTTTCTAAATAGTTTGAGCTGGTTTTTTGGGACTTGTTTTTTGCTGGTGTGTATCTTCCACCATTATTTTTCCTTTCTCTTTAGGGTTGTCTTGAAACCTTAGCTCTGTTAATAGAGCTTACCATGTTATTCCCTCCTTTTGCAGCTGAGATAAAATCAATAGCTTAATCAAGCCTTGATGATAGCCTAGATCAAGCAGTATGCTCGGGATGGCCCTGAACCCTGGAAATCATCTTTTGAAGGATTTTTAATAAATAAAATGGGATATTTATCTGTATACTTCCATTATTGTGCATCAACAACTTTAAATGGAATTTTAGGACTCTGTCATATCTTCCATCACATGTGATATAGTTTTGTATCATCTCCAAAGGAATCTTCCAACTTGGCTTCATTTCGCTAAGATGGACATTGTTTTTCCAATCTAGATTTTAAAATCTTGGCATCAAAAATTCATTGAAATATCCTTGGAAATCCTGTTGTTTAAACCATTTCCCCCCCTGTGCTAGAACGTCTATTGCCTTAGCAATAGAATCCTCGTTTACCCTAACTGTTAAGATTTCAAGCTGAACTTTTTCATCTCTATAGTTTTTAATAAATGACATGCTTACCTATGAGTGGTAACCTTGCAATTTCTCACAAAAGTTAAACCATCTGGCCTTCTCCATTAATTTAGCTGACCTGGGAAATTTCATTATCCATTCTGTATTGTTTGGCTCCAACCTGCAAATGAAACCTCCTCGATTTCTTTTTACCATAACCTCTGGATCTTCTTCCTCTGCTGTCTTCGACATTTTTAAAACCCTTCACAATATACTCCTTTAACAGGGAATTTTTACTGCAACCACTTGCTTTGATATGCAGGGAAACGTATAATATAGTCTGGCCCTTTTAACATAAAATCTATCAGAGTTTGAAAACAAACCCTAACTGCTACAAACCTCAATGTTGTTGTTCGTGAACAATGAACATTGACAGTATACAAATGGCTCTCTGAATATCCTTCTCCAATTAACCATCAAAATAATGAGATAGATTTTTAGGGAAAATGATGAATTATGTCGACTTCACCACGATCTGTACTAATATTCATTGCATCTAGTGTTTTAATTTCAAAATTAGAATAGGTGTACAATTTCATAAATGGCACGATAAAATCCATCATTTTATGGACAGCGGCACCTTTAAAGCATATGCATACCGAATGCCAAATATCATGAATATAACTATAGTTCCTTATGTCCTTTATATTCCATGGTACTTATAAATAACAATTTTTTTAATGAAATACCCTTTGAAACTCTACTGCTAGTTTGTGAAATGCTACGAGTTCGTGAAATGCTACCAATTTGGATAATGTTGCCAGTTTTAACAATCCACTATATAATATAAAATATCTTGCACATACATAGGTTCATGACTAATGAGTGAACATTTTGATGATTCAGAAGACTAAAAGAAAACCATAATGGCGTTCAATCAAACATAAGGCGTAAAACCAAGCAAAAATTTAAAAATAAAAACAAATCACAATAAAAGATCTTAAGGTAAAAATTTTAAACAACCTTAGAGATAACACATAGAATCTCCATCATTGGTGTCATAGATGTCATAAATGTAAGGAGAATCTAGCCAAGTGTCCATGAAACTCCCATTTGGCTCTTCCTCCCCCATGTAAGTTACAATTAAGCCCAAATTTGACCTATGAAGTATATGTATAAGTATATTAACCTTATAATCCATCCAAAAACATTAGACTTCCCATATATTCAAATTTGCAAGAGAAAGATACCATTTAACATAGGAATTCTAACTAGTTTGGGCCCCATCGTCTCCATGTGTCTTCATGCTCCATTGCCACTTCCATTTTATCTTGTATTTATTTAATAAGATCAATTATTAAATATTTATCCTCTTCTAATGTCTAAACATTGTTTATTATCCCCCTTATTCCAAATCTCAAATATTCCACCCCCAACCTAGGAAACTAGTGATTTTCCTCCTTGGCAATTATTTGACTTTTAGCATCCCTTTGACAACTTTCATGAATATGGAAAATGTGTTTTGGCCATTGCGACCCAATGCAAAATTTGGGACATTACATCTACACAAAATTAATGCCATAACAAGAAGAATTAGACAAGTAGAACACAACAAGAACATCATACCAAAGAAAAACACAATAATAGAAAGCAAGCGAAACAACCATACTAACAAAAAAATGAAGTTTTCAAGAAAATTTGCATGAAAAAAAATGTAGAAGTGCATAGATAGTGCATACTTAAAAGTAAATAGAAATGACAAGCAAGTGGTGATTCGGAGTGTGTGTGTCGAAATATACATGTTGAATTATGCATCACAATAAATAAGTCAACAAAGTGTTAAAGAGAGATAGGGTTTCATTGAAATAAAGAAGCCCCTCATTGTGGTACAAACACCTTCTTCTTTGAATAATTGTTGTGGTCAATTGATTAAATTAATATAATAAAATAAACATGTCATCCCTCATGTGGATATTAGTAGTGATAAAAATAAACAAGCATTAATGTGTTTTGTTGGCGGTGTGGTGGAAATAATGGATAGTATGCAGTTTTTATTTTTTGGGCTTAGGAGGGATCAATGACTAGTTGATCAATAGAGAAAATGACTAAGTAGATTTAGTGTACATCCAAGTCACAATTCCTAGTTTGAAAATTCACATTCTAATAAAGAGTTCAATACTAGAGAAGAGTACACTGTGAAGTTATCATAAATGAGTAAACAACCAAGTCGTAAATTGTGGTGGTGTAAATAAAAGAGAGGAAGACAGAAGAAAAATTCAGTGAAAATTTGGTCGATTATAATCAAACACAAAGATAAGTTCATAATTTGCACACATAAATAGGTTTTAGTGAAGTGAAAAGCTTATCCCAGCAAAAGAAAATTTGTAAGACGAATGAAGAAGTGAGTGCAAAGCTATTCAAGAAAATTTGTAAGACGTAGGTGGAAGAAAAAGATCAAAACCTAGTGTAAATGCATTTAATCAGTGCAAAGTATGAAGTCACAAGAACGAAAATAAATAATATCTAGAACAGGTTGAGAAAAAAAATAATGGAATTACTCAGTCGAAGTACAGTGAATAAAAAACATAGTTGAACAAGAGAAACTTCATACTTCTCATGTTAAGTTAAGAACAACTAATAAGTTAAATCTTGTATGCAACCTATGTCTTGCACTGAGTATTTGATTCCTTGTGATTGGTTGGATTTTGTCTACAATATGGGTCTTGTGCCAAGGGTTGGATTCCTCGCCTCTAAGATGCTGCTAAGAAACCTGAAGATTGGTTCCTTCTTAAATTAATGTACTCAAAGATCTATCAAATAATTAAAATTATTCTTGGTGTCTCTAGATTGTGATGTTAATTGTTTATATAGTACAAATTTTATGATACATAACAACCATGACATGAAAAATATCATAAATATTTAATTGCATATGTGATGCACTTATTCCCCATCTACTCTAAGTGTACTTGATGTGTTCAACAATTGGTATCAGAGTGAGGTTCCTTCATAAACTAACTAACAAATGGAGGGGGGTCCTTGATAACACAAATTGATGGGAAACCAATGTTGACTACAAACAAACCTATTTTATTCAACATGAAATACTAATCTTCTTGGACTGAAATAATGAGAGGATATTTGAAAACAGAAGAACAAGGTGTTTGGGAGACAATTGCATGCAAGCCTACCACTCTAAGAAAAGATTCAAAACATTTATCAAGAGAGGAAACCAAGAAAAATGACTCAACAACAATTAAGGATATATTAGATAACTTATTATATCAAATCATAAAAAAAATGGGACAATGCACATCTGCTAAAAAATTATGTCTTAGGTTAGAGAATCTGTGTATTCTGAAGTCAACAACACACAATACTCAGACTCAACAGAAGTTGAATTTGTGAATGAAATTGATGAAGTTATGTACTCTCCTAGACATTCATACTACATTAATTCAAATAGTGAGGATGATTTCTATGTTATAGGTGAATAACAATATATAACAAAGCTTAAGATAAATGATTTAGTAGTACTAGAAGAGGTCAAAGGGTCAAAATATGAGTAATATGTCAAATTGTCAAGGGATGATCTCAATATTCTTAAGAGTAAAATTATGTGCATTTTAAAAGAAATGGAAAGAGATCACAAGAAAAATGACTTGTTAGCTTAAGGATTCCAAAAGAAAGGAGTGAGAAGAGCATGGATGAGTTAGAAAAGGAATGATTTCTTTGAAGGATCAGGGTGTAAAATCCTTAAATACCAAAGAAGATTAAATCATAAACTTGAAAGAACAAATTATTATTCTAACAGAAGAAGTAAATAGGAAGAATTCAAATGAAAAAAATAAAAATATTTAAATGTTTCACGAAAATTTGTTAGTGGGTTGAAAATCCAACTTGAAGAAGTTGAAGGAAGAGAGGAATTCTTAAAAAGTCTGTTGAAAAAGGTACATGTTGTAGTCTCAACTTGGAAGTAGAATAATTCAGAAGAAGAAACAAGGAAGTAAATGTCAAATACATGTGTAAGAGTTGTTCATTAATAATGGATGAGATATTGAAAAACTAAAGGTCACGAAACCACAAAACAGATCTTGGCTATGATAGGATAGTTGAAAAGGATAGAGGAAATAAAACCACCTTGAGTTGGTCAAAAGGAAGAAATGAAGTCACATAACAAGAACATGATTTGAATTCAGCCAACAAGGAAAACTATGAATAAATACGTTATAAGGAACTAAAACATGCAAGTATGTCATGTCAAGACAACCTACAATGGAATAGGTCATCAAAGCATGTTCAGACCATGTATGGGAATTTCTTTACATAATATTTATTTTGTTGTAATGAATATGGACATAAAGCATTATAATGTATGAATTATGGTAGGAAAAGGTTCAACAATACAAATAAGTTCCTAAGGTGCAACCATTATGGACACACTATAAAATATTGTCATACCATAAGATGTTATGAATGTGATGGTTTTGGATACAATGCACAAAGTTATTGAAGCTCAATAGGACATTCAACGAATACCATATCATATACTATAAGAAAGAAAACTGACCATTTATGGATGAAAAGAAGAAGTGATACTATGCAACATCAAAATATACATTGAGATAAGTTTGTATACTCTCAAATGTGGATAAGAAAAAATCCAATGGTATGTATTGTTGAAACAACTGACCATACTGCAAAGCTACAAAAATATTGTTGCGCTTCATGCTAATCTCTAGAATATTGTATGAAGATCCTTGAGTTCAAAAAAAGATTATATACAATGCATGAATTCAAGGAAAAGGGATATTAAATCTTGAAGATAAGAGGAAAATTGAAGTTAGAATACATTTGAAGACAATCATTGATCCTTTCACATTTCTACTAAGATAATCAAAATTGATATTATATAGGAGTTGTTGTCTGAGAAGCTACATACATTTCTATTGGAAAGTTGATCAAGAATACAAAGAAGCTATTTGAGAACTAAAAAGGGGTTTAGTTTCTCTCACAAAGGTAAAAAAGGGTGCAACATTTGAAATAGGTCATAAGTGGCAAGTTTATTAGTTTCTCTATTCATGTACAAAATTAAATATTAGAGAACAAATCAAAATTACAACAACCCTTGGCGAAATTGATAAAAAATAAAAATAAAAGCTTATATAGCTTCAGTTCTTCTGCTTTGGGTGTAACCATGCAAACCCAAACATCACCTCTTGATTGGGATGATTACAACTTTTTCCGCATATAAAAAATGATTAAATCAAACGATGTATAATTTGGGTTTCACATGCAGTTATTCCTCTCAATTTGGTATTACAATGAAATGAAAATTATTACAAACAAATGCCATATTTGTTCGAGGCTTTGGACATATGATTAAATGGTATATAAAATAGATTCCATATATAACTACTCTCCAAAGTATTTGAAACCCACTTTGAAATCATATCTAAAGTTCTAAAATTAGCACATGCTAATTCCATGGGGCACTAGCCATATGACATATGGTTATAAGCCAAAGCATAATATCCAACTCCTCTCGCAAAACAAACAATAAAACCACTTTTTTAAAAATAAAATCAAAGTTTTATATGGAGTATATGCTAAATAAGTGGTGGGTTTGGCACATCTTTATGTCCATATAAGTTTTTATTTTAGATTTGGGATGAACTATGGCTTATGCTTTTTTATCTATGGATGAGGATGAGATAAATGTACTGTAGAGACTGATTCTATGAGATTCATTCAAAATTTGAAATAAAAAATTATAAAAAATAAGTGGTAGCTAGATGAACAACCAACATTTCATAGCAAATAAATAGAAGAATGTGAGATAAAAAGAAAAGAATATAAAAAATAACCCATATTTGATAAATGGATAAGAGAAAAATGTGGATAATAACAAATAAATGAGAGTTGAACATGTTTAACTACAAGAATATAAGGAATACAAAATATTCCCAAACTATCTTCTATTTCATAATTATCTCTCAACCATTTGATCTCTATGGACATGATTTGGCCAAAAGTTATGTGGATGTGCTAGTTCCAAGTCTATTTAAATAGCATTTATCTCTACTTTTAGAGTTTTACACATCGTAAAAAGTAATGCATATTTTAAGTAATAAATATCGCCTTGTTGATTTATTGTATTACATTCCTCTCCCTTTCTCCAGAGACGAGCGCAGGTTACCGACTCTTTTTGTTGTGGATTTTACATCATGACAACTTACTTCTTCAAATCAGAGGATGGAATAGAGTCAGGCGAATCGTCAAGTACGAAAAGAGAGAAGAACTTGAGGAACCTTTTCCTACTTCATGCTAATCAAATAGCATATGATCACAAGTCAAATCTCTACAATAATTAAATTGTAAGCATAATTTTTTATTCATTAAAAAAGTTGTTTATTTTAAAAACAAACAATCTGACATGCAATCAATCTGATTATCGAATGTTTTCATAAGTAAAGGTACTTAAATTAAGTGTGTCTACAATTAAAAGAGAGAAGAACTTGAGGAACCTTTGCATCTAAATTTCTTGGTGCATCGTAAAACTAGAGTTAAAATGGATTAAAAAGGAAAAAAAAAACTTAAGGAAGCTTTGCACTTAACATTCTTGGTGTATCATAAAACTAGAGTTAAATGGATTTACATTGATTTGAAGGGGGCCTTTGCTTCATAGTTTTGAATATAAAATTGATTTTATGTAGTGAAAATATTAAATACAGTTTTTGTTGGTCTCTTTTAAGGATTGAAATTAAGATCGCTTTTAAAAAAAAATGCACACTCATCAAAGTGAAAATTAGGTAACATTTTATGAAGATTATGAAGATTATGGTTGTTTTTGTTCCATGCATATTGGATGGGTGGAATCTGCAATCTACGCATAAATGGCCAACAATGGAGAAAGGATGCCCATTAATATTGTTGGACAAAAGTTTTTTTTTTTTTTAATTTGATCAATGGAATTGAAATTTATGAAATAGAAAGTGTTTAGTTTAGGGTTTCTTTGTTCAATCTAAATCATTTATGCTTAAGAGGACCAAGTTTTAAGTTGGTGTTATGATTTATACCAACATAACACTTTTTCTTTAGCTAAAAATTAACATAACACAAGAAGTTTGAACATTCCACACAAAAAGTGAAAACCTTAAAATATGATCTGCCCCAAAATACATGGGTAGAAATTGAAATCGCATGCATTGTCCATCTCTTCTTTGTTTTGTGAAGAATTTTATTTTAGGTTTGATAGAATATATTTTACCAAAGCGTGTATATATATATATACATTTATTAAGGAAACATTTTCGTCAAAATTCGTAGATAGTGTCCGCGACCATATGTGTATAATTTTTTAAAGAAACAACACTCGGGGAAACCTCACTTTCAGACTTTTATTGGATGACAATATCCATTTTTGCTTGCTATGAATTCGGAAGAATTGAACTTGATTCCATAATAGGAAAATATGGTGTTTAAACTAGCTGAAGTAACCTCTAGGGAGCCAAACACCGAACAAGATTACTGATAACGGGTTGATCTAACTTATTTAACTATATATAAGCAAGTCCATATCAGCTTGGAATATTTTAAGCATAAATTTTTTTATGCTACCTTAGTTTTTGCTAAATCTCTCATAAAAATTACAAGAGGCCTTTGTTAGGGGTGTCCCCTGTCTCCTTTCCTTTATATTTTGATGGCAAAATCTTTTAATAGAAAGATTTTAGTTGAATTAGCTTTAGGTTCTCTCCCTAGCTTTAAGATTGCTAGAGGTTTGGATCCTATTAATCACACCATTTTTTATGATGCTTCTCTCTTCTTTGGAGGGCAATCCTAATCATCACTCGGGCCTTCTTGAAATTTTACAAAAAATCTGTTTAACTTCAGGCCCTCTCATTAAAAAAAGAAAGAGTGTTTAATGTATGGTTGGAATATTGACCACTTTTCTATTCTTAGAATTGCACACTCATTGGGATTTCCTAGTTTTGATAAGTGGGATAAGATCAATTATTTGGGCCTCCCTTTAACCTTGGGAATGAGTCATCTTTGTTGTGGCTAGAAGTGATTTGTAAACCAAAAACAAAAATTGTATCCTCAGGTGGTCAATGGTTATCTAAGGCTTGTAAATTGATTTTGATTGAGGTTTTTCTTTCAAGCCTTCCCATCTTCCAATTCTCTCTGCTTCTTTCCGCCAAGTCCATCTCGGCTAACATATCCAAACTTCTCCGAGATCTTCTTTGGGAGGGTGGAAAATGTAATCAGAATAAGATGCACTTGGTAAGTTGGGATATTCTCAAAAGACCCACTTCAGAGGGTGGTTTGCAAATTCCAAATCTTGATTTGGCAAATATAACATTGGGAGGAAAGCTTATTTCCGAGTTGTATGCAGACAAAAACCATCATGTAAGCAAGATCTTATGGAGGAAATATCTAAAGGGTGGTTCTCTAAGAAACTTAAAAAATGAAAAAACCCCTACACGCACTGCAATCTGGAATTTATGGAGAAGAGGAATAGATAATATTCACCATTAGCTCTATAGAATCCCTTCGAATGGGAACAGGACTTTACTGTGGGGTGACAAAATATTATGAAACCCACCTCTTTCCTCTATCAATTCGTTGAATGAGACCAAGTCTTCGTCAACCAACAAAGGCCTTCTTAGGCAAGTTGAAATTTGTATTTGTGACAGCGATGGGAATTGGGTTGGATGGTATTTTCCTGAGATCCTAAAACATCCTCTATATCAACAGAAAATGTTGATTTTATCCTTATAATAAATTGCACCAGTTAACTGCTTCTCTAAACATGAATGGGGCTGGAGTCCATCTCAATAATACTTAGCAACACAAGGTTTTTCTGAATTACAAATTCCGCTTGTCTCTATCTTATCTCCTACAATCTGGAAATCTATCTGGTCTTCCTATTGTCATCCCAAGGTGAACTTTTTCACATGGATGCTTATGCACAAAAGGGTTCTGACGGGAGAAAAGTTGAATAAACTCGCGTTCCATGGACCGTTTTGGTGCTTCCTTTGCAACGCTATCGTTGAAACGTCAAACCATATTTTCATTGATTGTGTGTTTCTCAATTGGTCTGGGAGCTGGTCCTCAATTGCATGTCTGCTTCTTCTCCCCTTCAAATTTCAATAGCCTCTCTTTTTACCTCCTGGAAACATCGGATTCTAGAATCAAAAGGAAACAATATTGAGTGGAAAAAATGGTGGCAAATTGTCCTGACATGCATTTGGTAGAAATTGTAGACAACATAGGATGATGGGATATTCAACATCATGTCATTGAATCCCTTAGGCATGGAAACAAAAATTAGAACTCTCATAATCGAATCCCTATGTAGCTTGACTTCTCTCTCATTATTGCCAACAGAGGTTAATACGTGGCTTGGAAACTGCATGCATGTTGGGAACTAGAAGAATGACCTCCTCCAAACCGGTGAGCTCCCCTCCATGGAGAATTTGTTGCAGTGAAGTATAATTTTTTTAGCCTCATGGGAGAAGTCCTCCTCTGCTAGGATTTTGTTTTACAGTGCATCCAAGGGAAATCTTGGGAGAGCCAGAGTCGGGGTCTGATTATTTCACCTTATAGACTGATTGAATCTTGCTTCAACTGAGGCCTAAGAATAATGTCGAATAATCACGCAGAAAGTTATAGTTTCCTCAAGGCATTCTATATTGCAAAGGAGAGTGGGTATAATTCCATTCAAATTTTTGGAGATTAAGTGCTAAACTGTTAAACTCAGAAGATCATTTTAATAATTCAGCCTTGAATAAAATTCTGCAGAGAATTTGGATTTCATTGAATGAGTTTGAAAATGTTGGCTCTTCCATATTCTGTGGGAATTAAATAAAATCGCATATTCTTTGGCAAACAAATCTTTCCTACTGGCACAAGGTAATCTCAGCCGCAATGGAGAACCTAGCGCATTTAAACCAATTCTTTAAAGTGAGATCACTCTCGGAGTTATCACTTCTATTTCTAAGAAATTGTACATTAGTTAATATCTTGGTAGTTTTAATACTATTGTGTGTGTAAATGGCTGATTCAACAATTGGTAATGCATACCTGGAATTTTTTTCATAAAAAATAAAATAAAAAAATATTACCCATTTATGTTAAAAAAAGACTCCCATAAAAATAAAAACTAAGACATCATAGATCCATCAAAAAGTTTATGCTTAAACACTCATAAAAATATAAAAAGCTAAGACATCATAGAATGGATTTTTTTAAACACCATGGTATTTACTCCTCATTAATCTTTTCTTAAATGTTTTATCCATAAAATGGATGATAAGTTATATTAACATATATTCCCTATAATGAAAGTTATTTAATATTAATAAATACCCATATAAACCGTGTATGGAGTTTTGTGATAAGTATGAAACTTGTTTTATTTTGAAAGTGTCCCCATTTTCTATTTCTATATTTGGTTTGGAAAAGATCTGGCCTTTATCAAAGCTTAGAAATAAATAAATAAAAACATGTAACCTCTTTAATCTATATTCATGAATAAATTAATGAATACATGTGACCTCATTAAGCTTAGTATATTCATTCATCTAGTTGATCCAAACCTCTATACCTCATGTATTTTTCTATCTAAACTTATTTCCTCTGAAATATACTATTAACCAAAACCATATCAACATCTTCTCTAATCTTTCCCTTCTTAACCCAATTACCATTATTATAGCAGAGCAGGCCCTTTTCTTGTTATCAGAGGGTTCCATCTTAATCATATTCCCGGGTCTTCCTTGTGAACATTAGTTATGTATATGCATTAATTCTGAACTACAAACAACAACAGCTAAGAGTCTTGAGTTATTGCTTCCATTAATGATAATGTTCCCAAGGATCCAGAAGCACCAGTTCCTTTAACTATTCTTAGTCACTAATGCAAGGATAAAGCATCTTTTATTACCAATCTTACGAACAAATATTAAAGTAAATGCAGTAGTAAAGTCTGATTTTCCATGAAAGATGATGGACCTCTATTAATTACAATACAATTTCTATGCTATGCAATAAAAAAAATTGTATAACATCCAATTATTAGGTGGCTGTTACTTTGCTCAGATTATTTTTATTTAGAACTTAATGTCTATTATATATTTCTTTATATTATAGCATAGAATACTTTTGATTATTAAACATTAAACAGTAATCAGATATTCCGAAGAGAAATATATATTAGTTTTATTTTTGTAGTTGTGACTTGAAGAATATGAATATATGAGAATCGAGGTCATAGGAAGAAACTTGAATATCTGGTACCTGATGAATGTTCCGAAGGTCTTGCACCCCCCAACGCTCAGGAGCATGGACATTCACTGCGATTTGATCTGTTTTTTTCTCTATCACAAGATACCATACAAAGGCATCATCTGGAAATTATGGATACTGGTTCGATTGGTATTCAATTCTTGTGTTAATTTTCACGAATAAACACCTTAACCTGTAGCAGTCCAATTGGTAGATATTTCCGGTTTCAAAACTTAAACAGCATGACCTGTAACCGGATCATTGCATTGATAGACGGCTTCCTTGTTTAAAGTGTCCATATATGTGCGCCCATTCTCTGCCATATTTATATTGTTTGTTAGGTAGATAGACATTTTTATTTGAGATTTGGGGTGGACTAGGATTTATGCTTTTTCATCTACTAACTGGAAAGAGACAACTGTACTATCGAGATTGATTTTACGGGACTCATTCAAAATTTAAAATAAACAATTATAAAAAAAAGAAAATTAAAAACAACTGGTAGCTAACTAATAAATGGATAAATTGTGGCAATGCATGAATAACTCACAGCTGATGAATGGATAACCAACAGTTCATGGCAGATAAGGATAACTCAGATTTAAACCCCTTTAACTAAAATAAAATAAGGAAATTTTTTTTCCAAATTATCTTCCATTTCATAACTATCTCTTAACCATTTGATCCCCATCTACTTGATCTAGCCACAAACTATGTGAATGTGCTAGTCTAACCATGCTTGCCATCCATTGTTGCCACACTATGAAGCGAGATTCGACACATGCCCGATTCGTCTTCCAGACGAATCCGAAAATAGGACACGTATCAGAAACGAAAAGGCAGCGTGTCCCAAAAACAGGACACGAATCCTGAAAGCAGGACATGTAACCGGCAGAAAAATATAGCCCGGTTTGCTTAAATTCAATTTTTTGTCTTTCTTTTTGTCATTTGAAAGGAAGCAATTGATTGAGAGTGAGTTTTATGTGTAGGTGAAGAAGTTTTGAAGGAGATTTGAATTCTATCCATTGTTTCCAAGCGATTCCAAGTGCATTCCGGTGGATTTTGGGGGAGGATTGCAAGCTCAACCATCACACAAGAAAATGAATGTCTCAATCAGCTAGGGTAGGAGGTAGGGGTCAAAGGAAAGGGAGAAATGCACCATCTAGGGCCTCCCCTCCTATTCAACCAAGCACAACCGGTTCTCCTCCTCCGTCAAGTGCTCCATCGGCTGCTAGTGGAGCTCATGCTCCATTTAACCTTGTTTTAGCAAGACAACAAGCCCAAGAAAAAAAATACCCTTTGTGGAAGTATGTGACAAGGAAAGATGGGCCCAGGGCAAAGCTTGGTGAGGGAGGCAATGTGTCTTGGAGATGCAATTTTTACAACCATGAGTTCATGAGCACATATTTCTAGGTTAAGGGCCATTTGTTGGCCCTTCCTTCTTGTGGGATTTCTTCATGCAAAGCGGTGACTGCTAACAAAAGCAGTGATATGGAAAGAGAGGATAATGTTGGCTTAGGGAAGGTGGTAGTAGCAAGCAAGAAAAAAGAGGACGATCCTCTTCCATTTTTGAGAAAGTCCTCTAGCACCAAGACTCCATTTCCACCTAGCATTAATGAGTGTGGAGATACTTATCAAACAAGAAAGAGGCAATCTATAGGTGGTCCAATGTATAGGATTTTTCAACAAGAGGTGCGAGAAGAGGTAGACCTTACCATTGCATTTTTCTTCTACCTCAACTTCATCTCATTCAATGTTGCATGGTAACCATTGTATTTTGAGATGGTTCAAACTATCTTGGAATGAGCTCTAAGTGGTTATGTGCCTCTTGGTTTAGAGAAGCTTAGAACCACATTGTTGGTTAAAGCAAAGAAGGAGGTAGACGAAATCCCTGAGCCAATTGGAACAACATGTCCCTCATGCGGTGTGAGTATTGTTTCTGATGGATGGAAGGATCCCGCATGCCATCCACTCATCAATTTCATGGTATCTTCCCAAAATGGACAGTTGTTCTTGAAAGCGGTGGATGCTCTTGGGAAATACAATGATGCACAATTTATGGGTGATTTATTCATCAAAGCCATTGAAGAAGTAGGTGTTGATTCATATGTACAAATCATCACAACCAGTGCACCTGTTTGCAAGGCTTCTTGCATGATTGTGGAAGTTAAATATCCATAGGTATGTTCATTTTTTCATTTATAATTTGTTCATTGTTTGAATTTGGTCATTGCAATGTTAGTGTTGTAGAGTCATTGATACATGCTTTTATTTCTCTTACAGGTTTTTTGGACACCTTGCATTGTCCATTCCTTGAATTTAGCACTGAAAACCATTGCTTCGGATGTGACATGGATTGGAACCCTTATTGAGGATGCACGCCATATCCGTAACTTTGTACAAAACCACACAAATGCCCTCACCATCTACAAACAGTACACATAGCTTTCATTGCTGAAGATTGTAGATACTCGGTTTGCTTCCTCATTCATCATGCTGAAGAGGTTGAGGGAGGTCAAAACCACTCTTGGGTCCATGGTGATTTCAAAGTTTTGGGCCCTTTGGAGAAGGGCGGATCAAGTTGCTTCACCTAAGGTGAAGGACAGGGTGTTAGATGATGGTTGGTGGGACACGGTAGATATTAGCATTAATATCATGGAGCCAATCATTTCTTTGTTTCGGTTTGTAGACTTGGAACAACCCATCCTAGCAGAGGTTTGTGAGGGGTGGGATTCCATGATTGAGTCCATGAGGTCCATTGTCATAGAGAATGAGTGTCCCGAGTATGGTACATCGACAGAGAACTTATGGACCTTTTTTCAGGATATTCTTATCTCCAGGTGGGATAAGAATTGCACACCTTTGCATTGCTTTGCCCACTCCTTGAACCCCAAGTTCTACACTCAGGAGTGGCTCACTGGTGGATCGGGGGCCTCACACAGAGTCCTGCTCACATGGATGCAAAGATTTCACATGGGAGGAAGATAACACTTAGATGGCTATTTCAGGATAGCGACATGTTTGAGGAGACAGAGGAGGGATTTGTAGATTTTTCCACTGGCACTGGGAGATTTTGAGGCTATGATGTGCTTAGAGATAGGGGGGTAAGAAACCCTATGCTTGGTGGGAAACTCATGGGGAGACCTCCCCTATTCTACAGAACTTAGCCTTGAGGATCATCTCTCAAGTTACATCATCCTCTTGTTGCAAGAGGAATTGGAGCATATATGGGAACTCGTACAGTGTGAAGAAGAGAAGTCTTGAGCAATCTAGGGTAGAGTCAATGGTGTATGTGCACTCCAACCTTCGTATTATTTACAGGAAGAGGGAGGAGTGGGTGAAGGGAAAGACAAAGATGTGGGATGTATTTCATGATGATATGGGTTTGGACAACAATATTGAGTTGGCATTAGCCAACATGGATCTTAATGATCTAGTGCTAGAGCTGGTCACTTTTGATGATAGTGATCGTATGAAGGGGTCATCCTCCACAGCAGCAGATGCAGATCATCAGATGGGCAGAGAGGAGGAGGAGGGGGACGAGGATGAGGATCAGGGTAGGCGCAGGGGTAGTGATGAGTATGTTGATGTTGATTTAGGCATGGAGGAGGACTACTGGCAGTCTGACATATGGGATTCTCCCATATTGATCCACCCCTTTTTGTATTTACTATTAGACTTTAGTCTATTTGGCATTTTCCAATGCCCAGTGGCATTCCGACATATATGTACATTGTATACATTTT
>LPNX010172461.1:215206-247330 GCA_001517045.1 Pseudotsuga menziesii
GTTGCCACCTTTGGCCGGGCTAATTAAAACCCTTCACCAGAAAAATAATAAATCAATGTAATTTAAATAATGATTTGTTTTCATACCATAACAAAGAATGTGAGTAGTGAAATTGGTAAAGTGATTATTGTTGTGTGCAGTGCCATTGGTAAAGGGATTATTGTTGGCCAGAATGTTAGGGTCAGCTAATTATTTCGTTACATTGGCCACAAATAATTGGATTGGTCCTCAAGTCCAATTAGCTACCCATTTAGCTTATATAGGCCACTCGTCAATCAACTCTTGGTAGATATTTCTTAGTTATCATTCATATGCCAACTAACTTATCATGTCATCACCACATCACCGAGGTACCATATGACACTTTTTCAGTGGCACATATATCTTCCTCAAAATGCTGAAAATGAGTGACACATGTCACTCTCTGGTGCTCCCATGTGTCATGCTAACATCAACCATATGAATGCTATGCATGGTATTTGATTCCTGGGCCTGTGGAAGGACTTGGGTCTCTGTAAGGGATTCATCCAAAGGATGTATGAGATATTGGTAAAGAATATTTCATCCATAGGATGTATGAGGTATTGACAAATTGGGTGTGTATTGCAGAGTGATGGTAAATTAAAAATATTTACTTTACCAAAAATGTTGATGAACAAAAATTGTATGCAACATTGATGGTTGCATTTACTTCATTTTCTTGAGCAATACCCAGCTATTGTGGAGGTTTCCACTCATTAAAGTCAACTATCATTGGAGTCATATGTCAAATTATTAATAATTTGTAGTGCACATAACAACAATATTCTTGGAGCACGTATAAATAATCACTAGGATTATTTTTTGAAGTGTGTGTTTTTTTTCATTGATAATGTTAACTATTCCATTCATTTCTATTTATTAACATTTTCTTTTTTTATAATGTGTTTTCATACTTTCAATTTAATTAGATTTGCAAAATAATTGTTATATGATATTAAAATGATCTAACAATGCTTGGAAGGTAAATAATTTCTTGGAAGAAAATAAATAAAGAAAATAAGTTGTACATTTCTCTCTACTATCACCAAAATTAGCATACATACCATTCATTTCATGATATTGCATATTTAAAATTATATCAACACTAAACCATATAACGAGTCATATAAAATAATAATAACAACTAGTCTAAATGATATTTGTATCTTTCTAACACATAATAACCATATCATACATAACACATAAAAATATTCTATAACCCACACCTATTGCATATCTACACAACCAATAAGAAATCGATTATACAACATGATGAGTGATAATAATAACATGTATATCATAAAAATGGTATCAACACTAAACCATAGAGCCAATGCTATAAAATAGTACTACCTACTAGTCTTAATGATATTTGTATGTATCTAACATATAATAACGATACCATACATAACACATTAAAATATTCTATAATCCATACATATTAACTATCTACATAACCGATAAGATAGCAATTACACAATATGACAACCAATAATAATATGCATATCCCAACAATGATATCAACACTAAACCATATAATCCATGACATAAAATAGTTATAACAACTAGTCTTAATGATATTTGTATGTATCTAACATATTATAACCATATCATACATAATACATAAAAATAATCTATAAACATCAATTAAAAAAATAAAATCCCCATATTACCCATCTACACAACCACTAAAACAACATGATAACTAATAGATAATAGCATGTATATTGTAACAATGATATCAACACTGAACCATATAACCAATCATATGAAAAAATAATAACTAGTTTTAATAATATAATTTTTTTATCTAACATATAAAAACCATATTATACATAACACATAAAAATAATTTATAAACATCAATTACGAAAAAAAAACATATTTATTACCCATCTACACAAGTAATAAGAAAACCATTATACAAAGTTATATCTAATAATAATAACAAGATATCATAACAACACTAAAAAAAGGATACATCTGTTTCTTACCAACATAATGCAACACTAAACAAATGATACATGTGTTTCCTACCTACACAATGGTAAATAGCACTACCATTCTTCATCAATATACTATAAAACTAATTATTATAACGATATATCCATAATGCACATGTCTTGAGCATAGGGTAAATTACTTTAAAAACCTTGGCTGGGATATATCCATAATGCACATGTCAATAATAAGGGACATCGAACTCAACAACTCACAATAGAATGAATGATTTACTATAAGCATTGAATCCAGAAGGAATCCAAAAGTTAGAGTGAAAAGTAAGAACAAACCAAAATAGGCTAAACTATCACTCATACATAACTAATCAATACCTAAATTTCCATACTCCTCATGGCTTAATATATTGCAGTATGGGATCATTGTTGCGAGTCAAACTATGGCTCACCTTCTTTTTCCACCATTCAATCACTCTACGTCGATTAACACAAACCCATCTGACAAAACAAATCGATAGTGGTTCCCACTTAGTCGACATCGAAACCACTGTGACCCCCCTGAGCACTGACCAAGAGAGGTTTTACCTTGTCCAGCAACACCTGCAGAGCAGATGAAATCTCACCCGATATGTTCAAGGGAGGGATGATGGAACCAAGTTTCCATAGAATAGGGGGAGAGGACAGTGTGACATCAACTTATAAGCTTAGCGCAATAATTAGCGGATCGTTTAATTTATGCATTTATATAACCATTCATTATCATTTCTCAACAGATTGCATCATTCAATCATAACTACAGTAAACATATTGATGCACAAACAGATCTAACAGAATAACATCATGTGAAACATGGAAACATCGCATCATAGATTCATGTCGCACATTCGCATAACATCCATCATTGGATCATAGAAAATAGTAAAATAGTATTTAAAAAAGATAAGAACACAATGATTCAAATCAACCTTCGTCTTGTCATATTACTGTCATGCAAAATCCTAGTTCATAGATCAGCAAATCTTAGTTCAGGTACTCAAAAATATACTTCAGTATGCTCGCCATACATCACTTACAAAAGGATGATATCTCCCTTCCACTTTTGATTCAACATCTACTTATAGATTTGCACCTTTACATTCGAGGTCCACTTAGACAACTTCTAGTTGATTCTTAACTGATTCTACAAAATAATGCCCAATATCCACAAAATATGGTCCAAAACTACAAAAGGTGACACAAAATATATACAATATTCTATTTTTCTCCTTGCACTTCATATTTCAATTGCACGTTGTCTTTGAGCTTGTGCAACATCCACAATGTTGTGCAACTAATGTGTCCAAAAACCCTTGCTAAAAGGCCCCCAACAGAATATTTTGGCTCGCGCTCGAGCTACACTAGCTGGACATGCTTTGCTCAGTGTTTTTGATCTTGAAATATTCATACTACCGAGTAATCTCTTTCACTTGTGCTTTAGCTTTGTCCACTTTCTCTTGGATCACCATCAGATAATGTGTGATTGGATGCTCAACCATTTTTTCGGCAATATCCTTTTTTCCTTCTTGTGTTTCCTGTAATGTAGTAAGTTCCTTACAAGAAAGCTGTGCGCCCATATCTTGAAACTCATCCAATTTTTCAGTGCGCTTTTGCTGACACTCCTCGGGCTTCCCAACGTGTTGCTACAACTCCTTCAGCTCTATAGATTGCGTGAACTGAACCATCAGTGGCATAATTATCAGGGATGTATTCAAGGTCGCTAGGTTCCCCCGTGCTTCCTGCAACTATGTGGTTAGTTGCGCTAACTGCTCATCCTAGACTATGCTTCCCTAGAACTGCGTGGTCGCATCTGTCAATTTATTGGTGTCCTACTCCATCTCACAAAGTTGTGTTGCCAGATCTTCAATTTCTCTTTCTTTCACTGATATATTCTCTGGTGGCATGGCTAGGTGCACCAGAGCTTCCAAAATGTTGTTCTCACTCTGTAACTTGGGAATAATGGCCCTAATTCATTGTGCTCTTTCCACTACATCCAGCTATGTGGTGCTCTCCAAATCATATTGACAAGAATATGCAACTGTCGCTTCCAA
Source organism: Pseudotsuga menziesii (assembly GCA_001517045.1). Taxonomy (NCBI): domain Eukaryota; kingdom Viridiplantae; phylum Streptophyta; class Pinopsida; order Pinales; family Pinaceae; genus Pseudotsuga; species Pseudotsuga menziesii. The sequence goes on from LPNX010172461.1 coordinate 219,273, forward strand.
ATCGACTCGAATATCAAAGAGACGCACCTTCTTGATGACAAGACGATCTTGTTCCTTCTTCAATTCGGTAATATCCATGGAGGTCTTCTCCTTTAACTCCTTGTGTGCTTTCTTTAGTGCGTCGATTTTCCATGCTTTCTCTTCTATTAGCTTCTCCTTTGCTTGCTGCAGTTTCTCAATCTCTTTTTGTGCTTTCTGCTCTTTCTCTTATGACCGCAAGTATTGATTGTTGACTTCTTTCTATCTGGTTGGTGACGAGTTTCATTTGTACCAATATCTATGTGGATAGCACATTGATATCCAATGATTTGTTGCACAACTACTGCATTGAGGTATTCAAATCGTCTCCTCTGACATCAATCGCAGTCAGGGGAATTTGAACATTCATAGCCCGCAGCTCGATGAAAATTGATATGAGATCCTGCATAGTCCTACTCTTTGGTTCTATCTTCAAGACAACATCATTTATTGAGTCAAGTTTTGTCCTTACCTCTATGAATCCTTCGTATGCATATTTCTTCATTTCCTTGGTTGTTGCATCGGTGGAATCTATGATGGCCTTGACAAACAGATTCAATTGTACCTCCATTACTGATGTGGTGCTACTACTTGCACCCTCCTACATGCATTGCTTTGTCCTTAACTCATTGAACATGCGCTATGCTTCTGGGTCTGTAGTCATCTTCAATTATTCTAGGTCTGAATTGTTCTCACCCTGTGCGTTGACCTTGTGCACTCGATCAAAAGGTCCATCTGCTAGAGGTCTCTTTGACACTATATCCACGCTAACTTGTTCCCATCATTCTACAGGCCAATCATTAACTACCTCCTCCAACCTTATGTTGGACATTTTGTAGGGCATCGACAACCATTGTCTATCTGAGTCACACTACACTTGTACATGAACGTTGTGTGAGCCGATTGCGAACTGCACAATCCTTTGATACTTTATCATGGCTTTGTTAGATAACCTTGGAACTTTGACTGTCGTCACCTACAACACTTTCCAATATATCCAAAATTGGATCACACAATGTTGGAAAACTTTCAGTTTATGTATCCCACCATATATTTTGATATCGTGCACCCTTGCATACTTTCGTTGCTTCTACATCCATGCCTTGATAATCATCTGGCTCCATCCAAGCCGCTAACACGATCAAGATAAGTAACCAACTGTAGATCAATGCTCTTTCACTCTCCTTCATAGCCAGTGTGTCTTCTACCAACTGGCTCATAAGGAAGAGTAATGAGTTCATTTGTATACCTTGCGGACACTGCACAACACATGCAACCACTCCTGAGTTACATTGGATGGGTCAATTCTTCCTGACCACCTTTCTGACCAAAATCCTTGTGCTAGTGTGCACTTCTCGATCATTGATTTTATCGATGCGGTAAGCCCTCCCTTCATGCTCTAAAGCATAGTTCTTCTTCAACATCCCTGCAAGATTCTTGTCATTTTCCTTTCCTAAGAAATACTACAAAGGGCCTGGTCCATCCTTCGGCAACCCCATGATTTCTGAGATAATCCCCACCGTGACTTCCATTGGTTTATTGAGCCATAAGAATCCTCCATGGAAGCATGCCAAAAGCTACTTCATAGATGCATTTACCTTAGAAGGCCGCCTAAAGTGCAACATATTGATCAAACCTAACAACCCGCCTCTATCCATCTCATGTGCATAGTCATGCAGAATGCGCTCTATCGGCCCGCCTCCAACTACTACCATTAGCATGTAAGGTTCATTCACAACATCCTCCAGTGAAAGCAAGTTGTGGCATTTGTATTTCATTTACATCAGTATAGGCACAATGTTAGACGTGCATACCATCCCTTATGGTATCACCAACATCATGATTGGATACTTCTAATTTTTCATGGGCTTTGCACCAGGTCGACTGGGAGGTATATACCCAGGGATGTCCCTAAAAGACACCCCTATGTACATCACTGACTCAACAACTCCTGAGCTCAATAGACCCATCTGTGCAATTCCTTCTTCTATTTCCCTTGCAGACATTCTGGTATGCCTCTTCTTCGGTGCCAAAGAGGTAGGATTGTGTCCCTTTCGATTATTCTTCGGCATCGATGATGAGCCGATCTGCATATTGCCAATCTCTTCCACAATGGGAACCAGTCTAATTGGTGAATCTCATTTGCTTGAAATATCTACTATGAATGGATAACTTTGCATTCCACACCAATACCCCCCAAGACTTAACAGTCACTCAACCTCATGGTAGTTAGTACTTTGCACAATTTGATTGGATTCACTGGGAAACTCACTCTACAACTTTTCAACTCAATTTTACAACGTGACAACTCAATTCTACAATTCTACAACTCAACTTGAAGTATGCACAATTCAAGTTGAGCCCCATCTTATATATTCAATTCAGTCCATACCCATGATTACCAAATGAATGCAATCATCATGAACAAATCCACCATTAACAACTTGAATCCATAGGTGATCCTGTCAATCCAATGGTTGGATCAACCATAAATGTGTGTTGCTTCAACAAGCATCATTGGTTAAATGCTTTTAAATGTCTTCATTTATTATTGATTTGACTCTGTGCAAAGCTCTACGGCGGTCATAGCAAGACCTCCTAACTATGCTATTGAATCCTACTCTTACGCATCTGCTTCCCCTCGGTTTCCCCTCCTTCCATCCATCATCATATTTATATGTTTTTTCCATTGCACAGTGCCTCAAGAATCGCCTATTTCGGGGCCCGTCCTGTAAAGCTTCATCTTGCTACCATTCACTAGCTTTGGCAACATTGCATCATCTAACTACTACAGTTTAATTGCACCACCTAAAGTAATGGAATTAATAGGATATGGACCTAACCAATGCATTTGTAACTTACCTAGATGCTTCATGAATTTTCTTTCATATAACAACACCCAATATCCTTGCTGAATATGTTTATTCTTTATCTGGCGATCATGCCAATCCTTCTATCGATCCCTCTTGATGTGATGACGAAAACCCACAACAAAGCGGTCTTTCTCGAGATGAACTAATTCGTCTCATCATTTTTCTAGTGTTTCTTCATCATCCATGCCCGTCGCTGCTGCAATGCACAGACTCATAACAATGTACTCCGTAGGAATGACTGTCTCTTTCCCATATTCCAACTTTAATGGTGTATGTCCCATTAATATCTTGCAAGTGGTGCAATATGCCCACAATACTATTGGAATAATCAAGTCCCAATCATCACACTTTGCATTACATACCTTTGTAAGAGCATGCTCCAACACTTTATTGAATTCCTCTACTATCTCGTTTTCTTGAGGATGATACGGGGTACTCTTATGTTGTATCTGTATCTCCTTCATTAGCATGCTTTCCATGCGATCGATGAAGTGACTTCCCGGGTCACTCATCAATATCCTTGAACATACAAATCATGTCGCAATGTTGTCAAATAAGAACCTTGTCATTGTTGCAGCAGTGCAATCCATGAATGGTGTGGCCTCCTCCCATCTTGTCAAATAGTCTATTGATGTAATAATATACTACGCACTAGTTTGCTTCCCAGGTGGGTTTATTTGTCCCACAAGATCCACAGCCAATTTATCGAATGGCTGCAATGTCACCTAAGGTGCCAGTGACATCTCATCCCTTCTTGATGATTTTCTCATTCATTGATAGATATCGCACCTTTGTGCATAATCTATTGCATCGTTATGAAGAGTGGGCCACCACAGTCCTATGTGAAGCACCTTCCTCATAGTAGGTTGACCTCCATAGTTTCCACCAGCAACTCCTTCATGTGCCTCGGCCAATATCTATCCTTGTTCATGCGGTAGGATGCATTGTTGTAAGATCTCATCTAGTCCTATTTTATATAGTTGTCTAGTGATCAACTAGAAATGCAAGGCCTTAACAACCAACTGCTTCTTTTGACTTGTTGTAAGGTCCTCTAGCGCAGTTCTCGTCAGAAAAAAAAGTGATTTATTTTATCATAGTAATCATTGACCATGTCGAATCTGAATAACAACATGTATGGAAGTTTATCTTCAATGTTTTTTATCTCTTCTGCTATCCCAATTCGAGATAAATGATCAGGTCTAGAATTCAAGCGACCTGGCTTTACAATTATCTCAAAGTCAAACTCCTGAAAAAGAAGTAGCCAGCGACATATCTTCCCCCCAAACACAAGCTTATTTACTAAGTACTTCAAAGCATAATGGTATCTACACATCTTGAAATGACTTCCCAATAGGTAGTGTCTAGACTTATGTAGCGCATATACCATTGCAATACCTTCCCTCTCTATGGTTGTATAGTTTTTCTCTCTGGACGACAACCTTCGACTAGCGAAAGCAATCGGGTGATCTAGATCTCCTTCTCCTGGTTGCATGAGCACCACAACCAGTGCAATACATGATGCATCCACATGAACATGTAACTCCTTGTTCCAATTAGGGAAAACCAGTATCGATGCGAAAGTTGTTTTGGCCTTCAGTGTGTCGAAACTTCCTTGACACTCTTGACTCCATACAAATTCTACATCTTTCTTCAATAATTTCTCCATGGGGCCTATGATTGTAGCATATCCTCATATGACCTTACAATAATACCTTGTGTTCCCCAACGTCTGTCTAAGCATATTCACATTTGTAGGTTTTAAAGTGAGCACATAGATCTCTAGAAAACCACACAACTTGAAAGCTAGATAACACAATTTTACTCAGAGATTGAAGAATGAAACAATGCAAAAATGGATTGCAACTGTGAATTATTTCATTAATCAAAAGTAATTGGATAATTAATTACAATGTAATACATTGTTATTAATAACCAGTCAATTCAAATGCATGATATTGGAATTCATATTTATTGACTCTACCTAACTACATGGATAACTGGACATGTCTAAATCATTATTGAAGCTCAACTAGTTATCCTCAGTTCCCTCAATTAGCACACCAGTCGGTTATAATCGGTTAACTAGCCTAGATGAACGTGGTATGTGAGTAAATGTGCCTTCCCACATGCAATCAATCAATGACTAGTGCTAACTGAATGTAATTGGATTGAACTAAATGTAACTGACTCCTAACTAGGCTGAAGTAGTCACTAACTGAACTCAACTGAAGGAGGTTGGTTTCGCCACTCCTAGTGGCTCCTAAATTGTAGGGATTAATCTAGGAGGACCCTAAACTGATGCATGCAAGTGGAATCAGTTCTAGTTATCCTCAATTAGTGTTCCCCACACTCTAGTAACTCATACATGTGGCCCAATTAGGCCAAGTGGACCCAATGGCGCTAGTGACTAAATATAGACTGAAAAGACTCCTGATTTAGACATAATTGACCAAATTGGACACGAGAGGTTTCAAATCCTAACACCCCCCCTGAATTATAACTTGGAAAAATTGTGGACCCTGTTAACTAATACCATAGGTCACCCATTACAGCTAAAGCAAAGTAACTTCTTAGTACAAGGAATCAGACAAAAATACCTCCTCAAACTAAGCAGGTAGAATCAGGATCAATCTGGTTCTTCTATGCACAGGTATCCTGGGTACTGGAATGTGAAATTATCCATCATTAACTCTATAGGAATATTCCTCTTTGGAAAAAAAAAATATTCTCAACTAAATCATAAATATAGACAGCTGCTGGATGAAAACTAGACCCATGTACAACAACTGAAATCAACTGATAATAGAGAAAATGTGCTTGATTATTAGAACGATGTGAACAACACTCAATAAAATGATATGTTTCATCCTTCAACAATAAACCATGAGTGGTAAAATCATCCCCAAGTGTTAGGAGCAAGTGTCCATGTGGATGCAGAATGTCTTCCCCTTTACTAGTTTTGTAAGGCGATGAGCATGTGGCTAAATGTAGAGAAGCCTTCTGACTGTGGAGAGAGAATGATTGAGCTCCATAATATGCTATATATTCAAAATAACTATTGATTCACAAAATAAACTATCAGAAAAATCATAAGAGGAAACTAACACCAAATTCCCAACAACAAATTTGAAGAAGACTTCTCGTGCTTGATTTTTCACACCGAGATGGGTGAGAGCAGCTACAAGCATGACTGAAAGATATTGGAATCTAAAATTTGAACCAAATAATATCAAATCATATCCAAATAATATCATATTAGATCCAAATAAGTTCATATCAGATCCAAAAGTGTGAAATGAAATCAAATCCCCAGCAGCAATTTTGAAGGAGACTCGCGGTACTTGTTTCTTCACACCAAAATTGATGATAACAACTAAAACCAGTAATAAAAGATCATGAACCTCAAATATTGAACGAGGTAATATCATATAAGATCCAAATAAGATCATATCAGATCCAATAAAGTTCATATCAAATCCAAATGTATGGTCTATCGAGACAGTAGATGCATTGTTTTCTCCATTTTCAAAATTCTGAATATTGGTGCATGAAATCTTGTAGGAATTTGTTGGAAGATCTAGATCAAGGAGAGCAAATGGATCCATCCTACAATCTGATATTTTATTCAAAACATCCAAGGTATTACTTATATCCACAACAGCATTTGATATTTTATTCAACCCAAAAGGCATCTCAATGTACTGAAAAAATCCCTATTCAGTAACAAATGTGGTTTTTTGTCAATTTCTTCTGTGATCCTTATCTGGTGATATCAAAAAAAATCCATGTATGAAAGAATATATCTTCTGACCTCCTACTCCATCCATAACTTCATCATTGAATGGTGTTGGAAATGGATCATGCTTACATGCATCATTCAATTTTACAAGGTCAACACAAATATGAACCTCACCTGTTTTCTTATCCTATACCACCATGGGATTGATCCATTCTAATTCTTCAACTAACTAAATTATTCCAGCATCTAACATCCTATCAAGATTGAGTTTTACTCTCTCCTTGTATCGTGGATTTGAGCGATATGGTCATTTCCTTACAGGTTTCACATCTGGTTTCAATGGAATTTTCTTCTCTCCTAAATATCCAAGAATCCCCTTCATCTCAAAAAAATTAGTAGGGAACAAACCTTGAAATTTATGAAACAAGTATCTAATATTTTCCATTGTTTTTTCCTACCAATAGTCCCCAACACTTGCAAAATTTGTGTTCTCCTCTATCCGAATGTTAACCTTCCTGATCTTCAATGCTTGATTCATCAGATCCATCAATACATCCAGTGTTGGTACATGCCGACACCCTTTGGTTTCTGGAATATTGATATTCTACAGATAATCATCATCATCTAGTCATCAAGTCACATTATAACATTCCATCATTGGATTCATATGAAAATGTGTATGCGGATCCACTGGATATGCGACCGACACTACCTTACGAACGACATCGCAAATGAGCTGTAGCGCATTATGAACATCTAAATTAACATCCGTGAAACTGAAGGTTTGAGTAAAAAATAGTGTTAACTCTTCCCAAGTGGTGATCTCTCTGCACAACTCAGTTGACACATACCAAGATCACGACATTTCATCCAATGTGTGGACAAAGGCATGGACCCACTCATCCTTTGGTCGTGTTTCCCACAATGTCTGACACTCAATCCGATGATTACTCAGACTATTTTGTCTGACATATCTTCTAGCATGGTACACTTATACATATTGAAATAGAACTGTCATCAGTCTCTAACACTACGGCCATCCAATTATTGAATTCTTATGGGTTACCCACTAGCGTGCTGGGGTATCCTTCAGCGCTTCCTCCAATGCCAGTAATCATTGTGGTTTTGAAATCTTATCTTTGAATTCAACAAGAAACTAAGATAAATTAGGAAGTACTTCATAAATTAGCAACTGAATGGTCTCGGTCATGACGCAACACACCGACTATGCAATCAAGCCGCACTTTCTTAGCGATACTTAATGCAAGCAGTTCTTCTAGTTCTCTAAGGAATCGTCAGAATCGAAAGACATAGACCTAGCACTATGCCAACCGAGTTCCCCATCAATAGTTAGATGTACACAGTCTTATGAAATATTATATACATGATCCCATCCTTTAACAACTTCATCTTTCACCGTCTCAATATACCTTCACCCTTCACTTGGATCCATCGGAGCGATGACTCTAATGTCTTGATTCTCAAATGTCATTACCTTATTCTTAAAATTGATCACTTCCATGTTGTCATTGGCCCATTCGATCCCCAGTCATGCAGTATAGGATCCTTCATCATCAATGAATTCAATCACATCAAAATAAACATAGGTCTTCATGCCTTCTACCTCCATAGCAAGGTGTAGAACCTTCTCAATTGGTGTTACTCTGGCTTAATTGGCAAGTGGCAGCTGTACAAGAGACTAGCTCAGCATTGGGCACCCCATATTTTGCCACGTTTTTCTTGTCAAAATATTAACATCTGAGCTGAGATCCAAAATGATTGGATCTACCTCATAGTCCCCAATCCAAATATTCATGCGCATTTCATTCCTTGTCTTCTTCTTATGCAAATAATTCACCATGGAATCGTCCCGCCCCTTAGCCGATAGATGCAATAGAGTCTCAATCTTGACAAGAGTGTTGAGATCTCTTACCAACGATAAGAAACTTTCAAAGAAGATATACAAGGTACCATGCCGTCGCGATGGTCTTGGCTCCAAAGTCGAATCCAAAGTAGTAGGCATTTCATAAACAAGTAACTTACAAGGTTTTTTGTGCATCTTGTTCTATGCTTCAAAGAATGTATCTTTCTCCATGTTGACATAAAATTGGACTTTCTTCTTTCTAGCTAATTTTATTTGTGGAATGGGACTATATTATCCAATTGTCACACCTCTGCAAGTGATGACAATAACATCAATGTCTTGCGTTATGGGCTCCACCGAGATCGTTGTAACTGTCAGTCCTTGGTTCTAGCTCGGTGGTGGGTTCATATGTTGATTTGCGTTTTTCTTTGTATTCTGGTTATAAACTAGAACATGGTTCTGGTTCTAATTCTGCAGCTGGTTTTGATTCAGCACTTGATTTTTGCTCTACAACTAATTCTAACTATGTAACTGATTTTGTAATTGTGGAACATTTCCAGCATGCCATCTCACAATCAACTGTAGATAGTTCTCAATTGTTTGATTAATCGCGGTACAATATGTACACAAAAAATTCAATTGTGGGAAATCTCTCTGATAATGAACCAATACACCACAACCATAACATTGGACATGTTTGTGACCTCTTCCTCCTCCTTGACTGAAGCCTCCTCCTCATCCTTGGAATCCGCCATGGAATGCTCCTTGTTGTTGATATTAGGGATGATTTACTTGCTTCTGCGAGGGATTCAACTATTAGTGAACTTAATGCACTGACTGAACATATTGTGGTTGTTGTAGATCCATCTGCATCTGGTTATACTACCACTTTGGCTCAAACTATTGTTGCGGTTGTTGTGGTATAAATTGCATTTGCGATGGTGGTACATACTATGGTTTAGTTGGTGGTTGCACCACCTGCGACTGCAGATATGGTATTTCCTGATGACACAAACCTAACCAACAAAACTAGTCGATAGGGGTTCCCACTCTCTTTACATCCAAACTACCATAACCTCCCTGAGAACCGGCCTAGATAGGTTTTACCTTGTCCAACAATAAGAACACAGAGGATGAAGTCTTACCGAATGTTCAAGGGATGGCTGATAGAACTAAGTTTTCACAGAATAGGTTGAGAGGACATTATGACATCAACTTAGCAACTTAGTGCATTAATTAGAAAATCATTTAATTTATGCATTCATATAACCATTCATCATCATTTCTCAATAGATCACATCATTCAATCATAACTCCAGTATACATATTGATGCACAAATAAATCTAACAGAATAACATCATGTGAAACAGAGAAACATCGCATCAAATATTCATGTCGCATATTCACATAACATTCATCATTGGATAAGAGAAAATAATAAAACAGTAAAATAGATATGAACATAGCGATTTAGATCAACCTCTATATTGTCATATTACTTCCATGCAAAATCGTAGTTCACATATAAACAGATCTCAGCTCAGGTACTCACAATCATACTTCACTAAGCTCGCCATACATCAATTACAAAAGGATGATCTATCCCTTCAACTTGTGATTCAACATCTACTTATAGGCTTGTGCCTTTAAATTCAAGGTCCACTAACACAACTTATAACTAATTCTTAACCGATTCTAAAATAATGACCAATATCCACAAAATATGAACCAAAACTACAAGAGGTGACACAAAATAGATAAAATATTCGATTTTCCGCCTTACGTGCCATCTTTCATTTGCATGGTGTCTTTGAGATTTCATAACATCCGCAATGTTGCACAACTAATATATCCAAAACCCCTTTCCAACAATGTATTTTCTTAGATGTCTTTTCTTTGATTCAATGGCAAGATGGATAGTTGAGTTTTCACGTTGAAGTTAAGGACATTTATGCCATTCATCTACATAAATTCTCATTTTCATTTACTTTGGGTTGTTTGGATCATGTATACATTTAGGTAGATTTCCCTTTGTATTTACTGGATGTAGGTGTTGGGTAATGTTTTTTATGTGGTTTTTATTGTATATCATAATTGAGGTGTGAATAAGTTTCTAGTTCGAATTTACCTTATACCATTCTATTGTGCAGACATTTGGGTCTTCTTTCATTGAATCAATTGAAGTCGGTCGTTGAGCTTGGACTTGTTTCTTCAATGTCTAGGGCTATTTATATTTGTCTTGTCTATTTTTTGAATTAGAGCTGTTAATTTGATTATGCACATTTACGAATGTGGCCATTGTCCTTTTGGAATTTTCTATATTTGGGACTTGGTCAAGAAGATGTTGAGCTTGTGCCCACCTCTTGAATTTAGCCTTCAACACTATAAATTGAATTTTGTGTGTTAAATTTGATGCAATTTTTGTATATGTTGTTTTTTTTGACATGTCTACTATTTGATTTTGTTAGGTAGTGCAAAAGAGAGGAAAGTGCATAGACGGTTGCTAGAAGAAATCAAGGGTCGTTGTTTCCAAGGAGAACAGAGAACTTTTGTAAGGTAAGCCTCCTTTGTAATGAATTTTGATGTTGTAGAGAAATTGAACGCAAAATCTGTTGTCGAGATTTTGTGCCATTTTCTCTTGAATTATGGTTATTGTTCTATATGGTTGTAAAACCTAAAAGGAAAATGTGTGTTTTCGGCTGAAATTACTTTTGGTTCTATGTTGTAAGGATTTTGTGGAATTTATGCTTCAATTGTAGTGGGTTTTATCTGTTGTATAGAAAACTAAAAGAGAACTATGTTTTTGGGGCTTGAACTACTTAGGGTTTTATGAAATCACCTTGGATTGAATTATTAGCTCAGAGCTTCTTTATGGGTATATTTGCCAAAGTGTGAAACATGTAGTGTACTCAAATTTATTTTGGTATTTTGAATATTGTTTTGCAATTAAGTAATATATGTTGGGATCCTGGGTTTGTATAGTCCAGACTTTGCTTATTTTGGGTGTTTTTATTAGGAGGTATAATTCCAAAGCCTCTTCTAGGGTTTGAATAGATATGGAATTTTCTAAATGTTACGTCGATGTTCTTGTTTTTTGGATTATCTATGGGTGCATTGAATTAACAACAATGGTGTTTTTTTTTATTGAACACATGACTTGGGAATTTTTTTTCTTGTGTGAAATACATGAGAACCATAATCTATAAATTATGCATTGATTTTTGCGTCCGTCAATGTTAGCCAAGGTGTTATTGCATGGTGGTATTATTGTCTATTCTGCATGAGCATGAATAGATTTAGGATTGGTTGGTAATGAACACTATGAAAAATGTTAGTATATACATTTTTTTAAGTATTTCAAGCTACTGAGAATACTATAATATTTGGGGATCATCCGAGAAGAGATAAACAATGAAGGACTTAGCACACAATCTATGGCATGTGACCATGAAGGAGAATACGTGTGCTAACTTGGATGTAATGGATCACCATAGATCTTAAACAGATATAATGACTAAGATGAATAGAATAGAGCATGAGAAAGTATGCACAAGATACAAGAAGTGGGGCCAAGATAATCCACAGGGCTGAGAAATTAAATCAACGATCGAGATCAAAAGAAAGTGGGTAAAAGGACATAGATGTTAGTAGGATAAAGTGGTTATTAAGTTACAAAAAGTAGGATTTAATATTACTTCTATCATGCATTACCTTTCGATAACTCGCAAGGATGTATGATGGGCCTGAGGGGACACTAGAACATAAAATGCTTGTGACCCATGGCCAAATATTATTGGTCATTCCTCTAAACATTTTTTAAAACTTCCTTGGAGATTGAGTGCTACTTACACTCATTGGTGTTAAGTATGGTAGATAAAAGAGGAAAAACAATGATACCCAATGATGATATTAGGTTTGGAAGCTTCTCTTCTTGCATGAGAGTCTAAGGAAGACCATCCAGATATTCCATGCATTAGTCTATGTCGTTTGTGAACAATATCTCACAAGCAACTAGTAGAAAAACCCGTGCTTCGTCCACGCTATACAATGATAAGCGTCTGGAATTATAATACATGATATAAAGACATTTAGCATAATTATCACCATTGTGATAAGTTCTAACTCTTATTTTAATAGGAAGTTGCTTCTTGTCAGAAGTCCACTGATTAGATAGCTTATCTTCCTAAAAATCAGACTTTTTCGAAACTTGAGAATCAAGGTATGACAAGATTGGTTTTTTTCGTCAAGAAAGTGCAATTTCATATCATCAGTGTTTTATCTCCCATTTTCAAGAATTATTTGTCCATTTCACCATAAATTTCAAATACGATTATCATGTCTATTGCTAAAGCTTTGATTGTGACTATGATTGCTAAATCTTCGATTGTGAATTTGAGTTATGTGTTTTATGGTGAGTGCTATGGGTAATATATAGCGTTTAACACCATGTACCCATGGAATGAATGTGGGATGACATCACTGAATTATAGTTGCTTCTCTCTCTCAGTTACTCTTTGTAAATTTATAAATTATATTTATATATAATATACTAGCAATTTCCTAAAAAAGGTGCAATAATACGCCATTAGGTTATTGTTGGAGGGTGAAATCCCTCAAAGGGGTCAAATAAAATCGAATTTATGTTTTGGGAAAAATACCCAAAAAAACACACACTAAATTTTTCGAATGGTGTAGAGTTGACCTTTTACCTTGAGTACCATCACAAATCAACTGTCAATGTTGTAGGGAAGGGAAAGGAAGGGTCAATTTTAAAAAACCCTTCCAAGATAGCATAAATATGAACTCGAATATTAAATATAGACAAATTTATCCATGAACTATATGCAATTAGCATTTTCATATCACTTATGTTACCAAAAGACGAAAAACCTCTTTCTAAAGAGAGAGTATTTCAATGAAATGATTAGTCTTTCTGAATTGTCAATCATCAAGATCAATAAATCAATTCACTAATTTTGATTGTGTTTCATATTTTACCAACAATTTAGAAATAAATTTGCTCACACTTCCCAGGTTTTGTAATGCTTTGCCTTTGATTCGCCCAACAAAGATGAAGAAAATTTTGCATACTTGTGAAGAGTATACCAAGATGTAGTAAAAAATTTCCATGTAGGGGAATATTATCTTAATATTCATGTGCTCTAATTTCAGAATATTCTCAACAAAACTTGGAATTGTTGAAACCATGGATTTGAAAACAAGTTTAACAAACATGATTCAAAAAATATTGGGTAGAAGCGATTTCTCTCTCTTGAGAAATGAAGAAAGCTTTAAATGGTTTCTTATTTCCAGAAAACAAGTGAAGAATGAGCTAGGCATTTCATTTATCTATGATAGTCCTGGATCTCCTTAGTGTGTATTGCATAATGCTTGAAACCACTTCTCATCTCTCAAAAATACACATATAACAACACAATATTGAATCAACACATGTATGAGAATTGTCTAGGTTACATGGTATCCATCTTCATATCAAATATAAATTGACTGGTCATCAATTTTGCATAGTGGATCCTAATTCGTGCTCTCCCACATGAACAAGACCATCCCATAAATAAGTTTATTTACATTATCATGAAGGTTCATGGCACGAAAAAGCACCAACTATACATGCTTGAGGAATTGCATATTGTCTTTGTTGCTTTGGTGCCTTTAACAAAATATTCCTTGGACTTATGCTTCCACTTGTCCATTGTGTTGATTGTCATTTCAAACATTAATTTTGAATTCTTTATCATGGGAGGTGGATTACAATAATCACTCCCCCATTTTTCCATAGTTTCCATTTTCCTAATTTTGATGCCAAGTTAGCATAATGATCAACAATGGTATTTTTCTTTCGATGGACCAAAAAAGAAGATTTCAATTCAAATTTTTTTGTGAGAAGCATGGATATTTGTAATTGTTGAGCCAATTGATTACTTTGAGTTAAATATTATTGTTTGACTATATATCTTTTCAACAAATTTTATAAATCCTATCGTGACATTTCTTAAGCCAAACAAGTAGGCACATATACAATTGGTTTAACCATTCAAAATGGAGCATGAGCAACGATATGGTGTTTTAATAAAAATATTTGCAAGAAAATTTATGAAATAATTGAGATAATTTTAATCCAAAGAAGTAGACATCGATGCAATTTATTTCATGACAAAGTCTACAAAATCACATTTAACATTTCTAATATGTTGTTCAATGAAAGTAACGAGAATTTAAAGTAAAATTTTATATATTTGCAAAAAATTGTTGTAGTCATATACTAAGTGGACGAAATTTTATTATTACATGGGAAAAAATATTTATAAAAACTTTTGTATCCATTTGATAACTCCATGTACTTTGAGCCATCCATTACTATCCCTAAGGTAATCACCATCCATTATTATCATAAAGTTTTGTAATTTAATTTGGATTATACAAATTGAAGCTTTATTCTCCCACCGACATATGGCATATGTTTTTTGGAGTGTTTGGGTAATATATTGTATGCATCACATTCCCTAGGATTGAAAGTATACATGCATGTAAACATCCCACTTTAAATTCCACATTCAAAACATGTGTCATGTACTAAGTCACATAGTGTTGTATTGCTGTAAAATGGGCCCCAACTCACACCAAAAAATGTTGTTCAATCTAATGTATACCCACATGTAAACTTAACAATTGTAAATGTATTACTAGTTTTATAATATATTTTGATAAAATGAGATTGAGAAATTACAATTTATGAAATCGATATTATAAGAAATTACAAACCAAGATTGAGATTATAAGAAATACCCAAATAGACATAGCTTGGAAGGGATTTGGATGGGTTTGTGTTATTAGATGTTATCACTTTTAAAGTATATGCTTGAAACATGAACCACCATGTATTATAATCATTACTTTTGCAACATTTAATCTTAGGTAAGTTTAAGTTGAAAAGCTAAAATACTAATAGTTACTTAAAAGTTTAGAAAATAACATGCCAAGAACATACACCTATACAATGATCCTTCTTGTAATGTACTTGTATTTTCATGAGGAAAATGTTCAACACTTTCAAACAAATAAAGGAATGAAATTTAGTAATGTTTTTGGGTTACCACCAATCAGTGATGGAATTTTACGGCTGAATTTCCTATCATAGGCCAATTTAACCATCAAATACATGTAACAATCCAGGAAGACCATCACAAATTTAGTTATAATGTGAAAAAATGTTTTAGAATTTGGTAAAAACTGACAATTTTCACAAGCGTTATTCATCTGAATTTCCAACCTTGCTACCAAACAATTGAGTGGTAATTTGTGATTGATATGAAATCCAAGATAACTTGATGAATAAAGGATAATAACACCATGGTCTAGAGTTGTAGTCCCATTAAAAATATGTTCCAAGCTATAATTCTTGGAAGAGATAAGCATAATTTACTATTTTAGTGTAAAACTATAAATCCAAATGTGAGCAACAGTGTAATTTGAAAATAGCTTTGTTAGCTTCATTTGTGTCAAATAGGTAACATTTTTTAGATATTTTCCTACAACATACAAAAATGTAGAATAATGAGTACCTATTATATATAATTAAAATAAAGTTTTTTACTCAATTATTTGTTTCCAACAACCTCCATTGTATAGTACAATATTTGTATTCATGTTAAAGTCAATTACGTTGTTTTCCAACAAGCTCCATTGTATAGTACAATATGTATATTCCTGTCAAATTCAAACAATCTCCACTAATATGCACAATCTTTGGTTGTATCTATATCAAAACTAATATCTATTGTTTTAAAAGTTTATAAATAGTTATTTAAAAATTTAATTTATTTTTGTTTCTTAGAAAAGTGGTGGAACCCCCCTAACTAGCAAGGTTTCAATTGGCTAAGTAACCACGAACGAGGGGCATCTAAGCCATCAAAATCACCCAGGGATCACACCCGTCCTGGACCGCACCAAACCTTAACATGGTTGGATTTTTTGGTATTTGGCGGGATTAGAACCAACGACCTTTTAGCATAGGGGGTGTCTTAACCATACCCCACCACCAACTGTTCTACATCTCGCGGTTAAAAATTTAGTTTTGTGTTATTTTTTATTTTACAAAACACTATATTTAAGGAATCAATTAAGGTCAAATAATATATAACATTTTTAATAAATTATATAAGATAAAATTTTGTTAATGTATTACCTACTATATCTTAACATTTGGTTGAAAAAGTATAAATCCCATAAAAGCATGACATCAACTACTTACGAAGAGAGAACTCAATGATTTTGTAAAACTTCTACATAGAAAAGAGATGTAAGATTGTTTTAATATATAGACAAGACAATTTTATACCTGACCATCCTTGATATAACTCCTATGTCTCATAAATTTTAATAAACATTTAGTTGAACAATTAGTTCACAAATTACAAAACCTTAACCATCTTCATGTTATTTTTAACTTAAAAAGTGAAAAATTCTTAGAAGTTTGGATTACATGACATCACTCCATTTTAATTTATTATTAGTAAAATATTTAAGATACATTTATATATACTTCAAAAATCAATTGACACGTATATGCTTCAATTGTTGAAGATCAAACATCGCACCCATTAAAATCCTCTGACAAATCTTTGTCAAAGTAAACTAATATCTCCATATATAGAATCCTGGATGATTTTGGTAAACGTGATTGAATGCCATCTTAATTTTCAGACCATGCTAAGCATATTCTACACAAAAAAAACTAAATACTAGGTCGCTAGAAAACCAAAAATATATAATCAACCCAAAATTTTGAAATACATTCATTTACAAACACACATTTCTAGAAATAATAAAAACAAATACATATATTTGAATCACATCTATATTTTATTAAAATTTTGAAAAGAATAAATACACCATAATAGCTCAAAACCAAAATGCATGGATTTCCACAGTTGTGCACCCTACTTGTCCTTTATAGAATAGGAAAAGAAGGAAGTGTTGCACGATCAATATCTATGCATAAATATGAAGGCGAAAGCTCCACAAAAACTATTTCACCATGAGGAAGGAAAATCAATCACCCTAAAACCAAGGGAAAAATTAACACAAATAAACATAGGAAACCAATAAATGTCACTATTGATATAATCTACATATTTTTAATAAGAAAGGTACAAATATAATAATATAAGCTCAATATGCAATATTTTTCTTACAACCTAGATAGATAAATTGTTGTTATATGCTTCATAAAATAACAAAAAAATGATAAAGGAAATACCATAAATGGCAATGGAAAGTAAACCACAACCAAAATAATTGTAAAACGTGGATTAAGTGGATTGAAGAAAAAGTAAATATGTGCTCAGAATATGAAACCTTTTGGTCATAAGCTGGTGACCACTCTGTTGACCCTCAAAGGCTATTTGTTGAACACCACGCTGCCTAACAAGTTTGGTCAGGTGCGCAGGAAATATCCAACTTATATGACCAATAAAATGGTGAGAAATTTATGTACATGATGAAATTAACCAACATTATTAGTGAAAATTCACCAACAATATTAATTAAAAAGGGAATGACAAAGTTATCTGTGAGAAAATTGAACTATATGGAACTTTGACATACACCAACACCCCATTCTTCCCAATGTTGGAGTTATTCTTGATGAAAACAAAAAATAACATATGGAATATAAAATGCTTGAAAGAAAGATTAGATTATTTTATACTGAATCCAACGTCATGGCACCCCATACAATCGGGAAATTAATTGGCAAGTGATAATTACTAATTTTGTTTTTTATGCTAAGATTCTACTTGAATATCAGGGAAGTTTCTATGATTTTTCCATGTTATTTCTATTTTTTATTTATGAATAATTTTTTTAATGTTTAATGCATTCACTTTGTTTACAAGCCCATTGATACTCTTACGAAGAACATCCCAAGACATTCGTTGATATTCAATTTTTTTCTTATCCTGCAAATCTTTCATCATCTCGGCCATCTTGAAAGGACAAACATACACACTACTACTTTTTCCAATCTCTTTGTTAGTGTTTGGACCTCTCTCTTTTCGAGCTAAAACAAAGTGGGGGTTCTCTTTTGGCAATTCTATAGTACATATTCCTTCTATTGCTCCTATTGTTTCACTTCTAGGAGTTTCATTATCCCTTCTCTACTCATGGTTAAATCTAGAAGTTTTAGATGTTAAATTTCTTGACCCTAAACTTTCCTTCTTCCTCCATTGCTCCCACTCGAACCAAGAACGCTTATTTCCTGCGAGTTTATAACCAATGAAATAGACTTGTTGGATCTGATACCAATTGTTACGAAAATAGGATTTCCAAGCAATAACAATAAACAAGATGTAAATATTAAACACATAAACAAAGTATAAGGGAGACACCAATATAATGTGGTTCACCCAATATGGGATATGTCCACACATAAATTTCTAGTCCTTTATTATTATATATGATCCAGATTTATGTAGGAATGCAACAAGATGCACAAATAACCATAGAAACAAAGATGTAGTGGGAATAACACTTCATTTCATTAATCAAAGAACTGAAACTTGTTTACATACAGAATGGAAATACACTAGCTAGAGTGTTGGTAGCTTATCTCCGAGAAGAGATGTGGCGGCTACATGCCTATGAACTCTGTCTTACAATGAGGATCGAAGGCCTATATATTATTGAGAAAAAATGGAAACCCTACACATCCAAAAACCTAACCCTAGGAGGTGAAATGCCAGAATGTAGGCCCTGTTGGGTAACATGGTACATCAATTCCCTGGGGTCGTAACTTTGGCATACTACCTCCATTTTGCATGCATGATACATCATTAGAAATATATATTCAAGGACGACATCCTTAAATGGAGAATAGTGAGTCCGGAAAATACTCATATTTTTGAGACCATTCGATGCCGAAAAAATGTTGTTTAGGGTCTCAAAATGACTCCGGAAGTTTAGGACCTGAAAACTGCCAAAAATAGTAAATTGTGCTACAATTAAGGAAACTGGAAAACTGAAATAAACAATGGCGGGGGTCCAAGTGGAATAGGTGGGTGCCCACCAATATCCTCCTGGATCAATATCATCCAACAAAATGAAGGCATACAACCTCTAGCACACCTGCTCCACTTCCTCTTCACTCTCTCACAATCTCTCTCACATAATCACATAGATCAGTTTACAATGCTATAATGCAATACCATACACAATTGTATTACCATGATTTCCTTTTATAGGGGAATAACCATGGGAAAATACCACGGGTCACCCAATACCATGGGCTCATAAATTATTGGCCAACAAACATCCCAAATAAATTATTTTGGGGCATTGCACATATAGAAACATTATTTTGAGTCTCCCTAGGAGGTCAACCTTATTTAGAGAAACAGGTAAGCCATGTTAGTTAAACAATTCACTCACTTTATTAGTATAAATAGAGAGGGAGGTTATCTCATTTGGATATACTTCACTTAAGTAAGTGTGCATAAGAGAGACAAAGAGTCTCATTGGGGTTTATCCTGTCTTGTTTAGCAAAGTACTTGGTGAAAAAATCTATACTAAATAAGTTGTTGGGTTTTCTCCCTTGTGGTTTCCTAGATGAAAATATCTATGTTCTTTTCGTGTTGTTGTTCTTGTCTTTCTTTCAGTGATCCTATTGCATATGGTTATGATACTAAATGTTTAAATATTCTAGTATATCCATTAAAACTATGAGAGTTTCTTTATATCAAAAAACTATCAACACGATCTAGATCAACCAATTTATTTAAGGCTAATTTTTTTTCATCCCCCTTCAACCTTCTTATATTAAGGGATATGATTTTCATAGGGAAACATTTTTAAGGGGATTTTCTGCTCCAAGGGACCCAACTACCAAATGTTGTTTCCCTAGGTTCACTTCTTTAGTAGTTTGTTCTTGTGCATGTTTCATTTCAAACTTTCACCCCATTAGATATGGACATATATCCTTATTTGTATCCAATCCTAAACCCCCAAATTCAAAATGATCAGCAAGAGAGGGGGGTCTTTTAGGATGAAGAAAATTTTGAGATGATTTCCTCATTAAAGAAGTAGATGAGGCTTGCCTCATTTCCTTAGAAGGAATCTTTAAACCTAAATATGATGAATCCAGGTCTATTTAGAAACATCTAGTGAACCTTCACTACACTCCCTCCATGACAAATGACAAGTAGTTAGAACTGGTATCTTCCTACCGATTGACCCTATCATATCGTTAAGTCTAACAGCCTCGCTTTAAATAAAAGAGCAGAAGAGACCCCTTCCAAAGAAAAATAAGAGGAAAACTTACCCAAAGGAGGATAAACCTTAGGAGTGGTAGACGACAAGTGTTTCTTCTCAACATCCTTGGTATAGACTTTCAAACTATTACCTACTATTTTTAAGGATCCATCACCTTCAAAAGATAGTAGCCATGACACAACCAAAGAAAAAATCAAAGATCACCATTCCCAAAAGCGACCTTCAAGGCCTTTTGTTGTGCCATCCTTCAAAAATTGAGAACGAGGCCACTTCTTCATTTATCTCAACAATACCATTCCCTTAAGAACATTAATTATTAGTACATGTATAACTTCACCTGTTGATTACACGATCATGACCTTTACCCAAAACTTATGCATCTGAATAATTAGTGGGATGGATAGATCACCCACAAAGAAGACACCATCCTCAATATCGCTTTGCCTCATTTTAGCAACCTAATGAGCCTAATTTGCAACAACCTCCCCTAACCACTAAATTTCACCATTCCTTGGCAACTTATATTATTTTTCAAAGATATGACCATAAAATCATATGTCATCATCAGCAACTTAAGGGGATATCGATATAATCCAATGCCTAAGTATAATTCCACCTTGTTAAGGACCAACTCCATTGAATAAAAAAAAATATTTATTAATATCAAACTTACCATAGTTTATTTCACATATCTAGAACATCTCAATTTAAAATTGTAATAAAAATATATTGTCTTGTTTGATATGATCTTCAATAGTCATAAAAACTTGTTTTGTCAAAATATCCATAAAAATCTTAGGTAGTTTCACCCATATCGAAGTATTGTTTCTAAATTCTTATTTGGAATGAAGTAAAGTGTGCCATAATTTCATGTATTAAAAGGAACGATACATATACATCAAATATAACTATATTCCTTGTTGATGTATTTGTAACTTCAGAATGTATTCACTTGTATGTCTTATATTGTATTTCATTATACCCCGATGTTTCTATAAGGAGAATCATTAATGTAATAAAGTCATGTAAAGTCATAGAGGTTAACCCTCCTTTGTAAGTAACTCCCCACAATTGAGGGGTACTAGGGTTATTACACAATCCTAGTGAGGTTGTCCCTAGTAAGTAATTGTCAAGTGAAAAACTAATATAAATAGAGATCAATACTCACTATTCGAAACATACACTCACTTAATTATAGTGCATGAGTGAGAGAAGAAGAGCTTGCACAAGCGAGAGAGAGAACAACTGTCAGAGATCATCTTTGTGTCTTTGGGTTTTACGTTTTCTATTGATGCTCATTCTATCTTTGAGGAAGTTGCAGGGTTTTAACCTTTATGTTTTCCCCGAGGAAAACTCCTTGTGTCTCTTGTCTCTTGTGATTATTGTTGTGCATGTTATTCTCTCAAATAAGATCCTAAATCATATTGCTTAAATGCTAAAATCTAACATGGTATCAGAGCTAACCTAAGAAGAAGGCACTGTGTAGCTGTAGAATCTAGGGATTCTTATTTTTGGGTCTCTCTCCAGATATCATTAGCAAAAGGATGCTAGGATAACTCTCCATTGAAGGGCACATCTTCTTATCGAAGCATAATTTGATTCCGGACATTTTCAGTTTTTGAACTGTCACTACTATGGGAAATTAGGGATTTTCATAGAAGAGGAATTTTTGAGTGATCCCAGCATAGGATTTATCTACTCAAAATAAAAATTTAGAGACCAAGATTGAAATTTTTGGCTGGGTAAAACTCTATGAAGATCAAACCCTAATTTGACCCCAGACCTGAAAGCCCTAAAATACTAAAACTAGTAGTTTTGGTACATTCCTTATATCTCAAGATTGGAGAAGGATCAGGAGAAAAAACTTTTACAGGATGAAGATAAATTCCTGATGTACCTTTTTTAAACATTTCAGCCTCATATTCACTATATTCTGGGAGATATGATTCCTCCAAATCAGGTTTCCATCCTGTCCTAATATTCATCCATAAACATGACACCTTAGTACAATTACTATATCTTGGGCTACAAAGGTCCAAATTAATTTTTACAAGATGTTATAGATAGGGAAGGGAATGTAATTTCTATGGTAAAACGTTTGGAACTAGAAAGTGAAACAGTGACATGTGGAAGTCTATACAAGCTCTCTATGTTGAAGAGTCCTGAAACAAGTCACCTTGGGAAAATGCTAATAAATACCAATTTTTGAAACCAATTCTTCTCAAACCTGTGGTTTTGGAAAGAGAATAGATGAGGATACCTCTGTGTGAAAGTTTAGACACAAAGAAGTAGTACATTCAGAGATATCATAGGAACAATATCATCCATTTCTGCACAAGAAATTAGAAAAATAGGGCTTCCTGTTCTTGGAGCTTCCCTCCACTTTTTTTCAGAAAAGGAGTACATTGGATAGCTCTCCTTGAAGAGACTCATATTTATATCCAATCAAAAGTTTGAAATTCCAATTTTTGAAAATTAGGGTTTCTGTAACAAACCCTAGGTCAATGAGATCTCGAACGAGGATGGACACCACAAATTGGCAAGATATAGTCTTTTGCTATTTACATTTTAGGTTCTCATTTCAAAATGAGCTATCACACCAGCTTGATGACAAGCTTGGTGAATCTAACAACTTCCAAGTATGGAAGTATAGGACCTCCATGATGCTTGAAGAAATTGAATGGGATCAGTTCTAAAAGCCAGAGGGTGATTTGGCTAAGGTTAGAGACAAGAGAATCATTATAGGATATATTAAAGATAATCTCTCATGTGTCATCCATCAAGAAACCAAAAGGAAGTGTTTGTTGGAACGCATGCTCCATAGGGGGTAAACTCCGCGGTTAATTTGTAAGCAGAGCGTTGGGACAAAATAGTCTTAGGGGTCACAGGGTAAGTCAAAACCCTCTCTTTTTGTAATAAACCCATGGGTTAAATCCAGGGTTTAGGGTTTTTGTGGGTGCCCATGGTTTAAGACCATGGTTTTTGTAAAGATGCGCAGTATAAATAAGCGCTTATGGAAAATGGATAGGTTAGGCTTTTTGATGTAAGAAAGATAAGGTGAAGTAAGGTTGGATTTTGTAAGGAAGGAACAAGTCCCAGCTGTGTGCGTGGACGACCTCTGCAGCTGTGTGCGCAGAGGGTTTTTGTAAGAAAGTAAGAAAGGTCTGCAGCTGTGTGCGCAAAAGCCTGCTGCTGTGTGCGCGGCTGTCAAAGGAAGAAGGAATCTGCAGCTGAGTGTGCAGATAAATTGTGGTTTTGAGGAAAGAGGAATAAGACGCAGTTTGTGGACGTAGCCCCTACACCGGGGGTGAACCACATTATATTTGGTGTTGTGGTTTTGTTGTGTTGTTCCTGTTTTGTTATTTTTATGCATTAAACCGAATATATCTGATAATATAAGATCTCTGTTACTACTAAGCTGCGCTGTGAATCCCCGGTAGTGGGTTATGCAAGTTTGGTTTGTTTATTATGCTGTGAAATTATATATGAATGAATGATAAGTTAATCAGAATTTGATTAGTAATTATTTAGAAAGGCTAAGGTACAGTAATACCCCTCTCTGCATGCAGAAACCTGATTCTGCGGCACCCCATTGCTGTTTCGGGTGAGACTGCAACCTGCGCGCAGGTTGTTGCCGAAAGGGCCAACACAGTGGGTATTTTGTTGGTGCAACGTGTAAAGTATTAACCCGGGTCTGCCCAAGTGCCCAACAAACTGGTTCCATTGCCGGTTGAACTCAGTAACTGCTCGCGAGGGGTTTACCTGGTACCACAAGGGCTATGTTCTGGGGGCCCTCGATGAAGGACATCAGTCATTGGTTCGCTGAGATCTGTTTGCAACGAGTTTGCTATTGATACAAGTACTTCTTTTTGTGACGCTGAACGGCAGTCTTTCAACGATCTCTGTGGTAAGTTTTGAATTTATTAGGCTTAAAAGTTAAAATACTATTGGTATATTGCTGTTGCATCCGATTATTAGTTTAGTTGTACTAACATATGGTTGCAAGTTCCACTCTCTCAGACGAGTAACACGGGTTGCTGCGAAACGGGAAAAGGTATAAGCCGACTTTTAGCCCCTCTCCCGTAAGCCAGCTCACTGTGCCCACCCCTGTAAAGCCTGAAGAATCAGACTCCGCACACCACCCTGAGAGTGAAAACCCGCCAGCTACCCCGCAACGCCGCCCCGCTACCCCTGACCTTCCGCCGCAGTCTGAGAGTCAACCAGGTTCGAGTATTCCGGCCACAGGCCAGCCTACCTGCGCAACCCCCCCCCCTTCTACCGCCAGCCCCCTTCCCCAAACCGCCCGCAATTCCATGGCCCACCTCGTTGATGATATTAAACTCCCCATTTTTAAAGGCACGGGATCCGAAGACCCAGATCAGTTATGTTTCCTCTGTGACGCCGTATGGACCGCAAAAAAAATTACCGATCCCGATGTGCGCGCCGCGCAACTGATTACATCTTTTCGGGATAGGGCTCTGACTTGGTTCATGAAATTTTCTAGCAACAAGAGCCCTACGTTAGATGAAATCAAGGCGGCCTTAATCAAAGAATTTAAGAAACCTAAATCGGAGTCGCAGAGCATCACCGAACTCAAAGAGATTCAACAGCGGCGCGGCGAATCAGTCTGGGAGTTTGATCAGAGATTCAAAGTTCTATTGGACCAGGTCAGTTTTACCATTAGTCCTGCGCAGCACAAGGAATGGTTTATTGCTGCATTGTTACCGCATATCAGAACGCCACTCATGCAACAGAAGGTTGCTGACCAGCCAGAGGCCCTAGAAATCGCCATGAAACTAGAGACTGCCCCTGTCGGAGATGACTCTGGGATTGCTCAAATCCAAGCGCAGTTAGCTGCGATGGCACTGGAACTCCGCTAGATGAAAAAGGGAAAGTCTGACGGCGAAACCGGGTGGTGTACGCAATGTCGGACCGAAGGACATGATAAGGAACGGTGCCCTCTAATAGCCAAGTACCTGCAGACCGGTGCACCGAACCCCTTTCCGCCACAGGTTCTTTATTGTGAGCTCTACAGAATGACCGGCCAACATCGACCTGAGCACTGTTATCTACTGCAAAAGTATGCGCAGGGACCTGCGAACCCCTACTGTAAATTTTGCAAATCTATCGGTCATAAGGAAGAGGAGTGCCGCACCTATGATGCCTATAGGGTGCACACGGAAGGCCCACCTAACGACAGTTATGGCTACCAGGGGGGTGCCTCTGGCCGAGGTCCCCCTGGAGGGCGTGGCGGCATGGCTGGGCGAGGACGCAACCAAATCGTGTGTTATAATTGTAACCAAGCCGGGCATTTGGCTCGCGACTGTCGGAACCCAACTACGACGTGTCGGTATTGCCGCGCCGTTGATCATGTGATCGAACAGTGCCCTCAGCTGATCGCTAAAATTCAGGCCCGACCGACTATCCCTACTCAGAACCTTCAGATGATTTCTGTAGAGCCCTGACCTGTGGCGACTATTAATGTCGTTACTCGAAGTGGACTTACGACACATATCCAGGAACCACCAAACCACCCTGTCGAAGCTCTAATTCGGAAGGCCCCTGAAAAAAGTCCGGCATTTGATATCCTCAGAGAAAAAGAGACATTCATGGCGGCCAAGAAAGATTTTGCTGGCCCTGGTCTACCTAGTGTCCCTGCGCAGCTTCAGTTACCGCCCTACGACGCATCGATGGATAAAGAAAGTGTACTATCTACCTTCCTGCACAGCTTCCTTAAGCTTTTAAGGAATCAATCTGCTCTGAATGAGCTGCAAAACATCCTTACTACCTGTGAATCTTTGCAAACTGGTGCCCAGGACAAACCCGTTCATCGAGTCAGCCGGACCGGCAGGGAAATGCGATTGAATGCTCAGATCGGGGCATATGAAATGACCGATGTTATCCTGGACTTGGGATCCGATGTCAATGTTCTAACCAAACAAACCTGGGAACAAATGGGGAAACCTACACTTTCCTGGTCTCCTATTCAGTTACGGCTGGCCAACCAGCAAAAGATTGTACCCTTAGGGAGATTCCTGGATCTCCAAATAGATATCGACGGAGTTAGTACCTTCGCGGACTTCGAAGTAATTGAGATCATTGATGACAGCAACCCTTACCCGGCCCTATTAGGAATTGAATGGGCAATGGAAAATGACGCAGTAATCAACCTCAAAAAGAGACAGATGGTCTTCGAAGGGAAAGACTTCAGGGTCATCTTCCCCCTAGATCCTTCACAAGGGGAACGGTATACTGAGCCAATCTACCATAACGATCAGGCCGCTATGCAACCTATATCTCCTATCATGGCGCAGACCGCAGATACCGTGGAGTCTCCGGCCACGGGATGGGAGTCTGGTAGCTCCTGTATGACGGACCCTGAAGGGGAACTCGAAAATTGGCAAAACCGTCTGTCTGAGCTCCATCCGGACAACAATGCCTGCTTGACCAAGTCTATCAGGCGGGTCGACTCACAGACCCGACATATCCCTGTGTATGATGGTTCGATAGATCCGGCATCGTTTATCGCACACATCTCGGCTTAGATCCCTACCCCACAAATCATGGACGTCCTCGAGTCAGCATTCAGAGCTACCGCAATCAGATGGTGGTCAAGCCACAAGAAGCAGATCCCCACCTGGGACGTATGTCAGACGCTCCTTCGCCTAAGGTTCTCGGATCAGTTGACCACAGTACGAAGTAAATTTGATGGAAAAACGTGCCCCCAGGACCATCTCAGCAACTGCTACGAGGCATGGAAGTATGTCCCTCAGGCTGAGTGGGTACATAGATTTGTTCATACGCTGGGACCCTTGGCAAAGCACTGGTACGAGGAGGCTGAACTTCGCCGAGATACTGTAAGTTGGGATTGTCTTGTTCATAGCTTTGTCAATACTTTTTCTATTAATGATGTCTGTCCAGCCCTCGATGGAGCTATCAGGGCCATCCACACTAAGGTATTTCATGAGCAAGAAACGACTGAACATCATCCTGATTGGGTTGCACAAGAAGCCTTCGCAGTCGAATGTTATAATTTCACAGTCGATGAAGAAGGGGATCCGCGCAGTCTTGCTATCCCAGAATCAGAAGGATATTGTGATGTGCATGGACCGGCAGTCGCAATTCCTGAAGTAACACAACCCTTGAAGACGTGCACCGTTAACATTGGATCCGATGCTCAGCCTAAGCTCGCTACCATTGGCGACTATTGGGATGACGAGATGGTAAGTAAAGTAACTCAACTACTTCAGGAATACCAAGATTTGTTTCCGACAA
>LPNX010172461.1:249264-303032 GCA_001517045.1 Pseudotsuga menziesii
GGATTCCAGCAACAGGTGCAGAAAGCTCAAGAAAAAGCGTGGCACGATAGGCACATCAAGAGAAAACATTTCCAACAGGGTGATCTTGTGCTCCTTTATGACAGCAGATTCATGAAGTTCCCCGGCAAGTTTAAAACACATTGGAAAGGACCGTATGTAGTACAGAGAGTTACTAATGGGGGCGCAGTTCAATTAGCCAAGTTAAATGGTGAGTTTTTTCCCTCTATGATAAACGGGAGCCATTTAAAAAAGTACATAGACAGGCCAGGTGTTCAGAACAGGGGAGAGATCCAACTAAATAAGTAACATGCTTATTGCGCTATGTAGTCTGGTCTGTCCACAGCATGCGAAGTACCAAGCTGGTCGTCGGTTACTGGGTCAGGTTGTGTCGAAGTCTCAGGGTGTGGCGCAACTACGGCGGATGGGACATACCACAAGTTGGCGGCGCTAGCACGAGCGTTGCTCTCATTACTGATCGTCATGAGATCTTGGGGAAAATCCGGTGCCCTGAGGAGCAGATTCCCGAAACGTCGCCAGATTTAGTATCATGATTAAACCATGATACCACTCCCCGCAGTAAGATTTTATAAGAGGCTATTTCGATTTGTAATTTCTATCTGAAGCATATCTGTGACATTCCTGCCTAAACAATGTCGAATGACAGTAAGGTCCAGACATTGGTACGGGATGTAAGGGACAGAGTTCTGCAACAACTTCTCGCTAGGCCATTTACACAGTTCTGTTTGGCAAAGTACAAGGACAGGCAGGAGTTTGCTCTAAAATTGCACAGACAACCAGGAGTCTGCTCTAACATAGAGCAGCCCAGGGCATGAGGCCTCGCAGAATGACTCTGGGAAATCACCCTGCGCCGACTGTTGGTGTCACGGAACTGCGCCAAGCAGGCTCCCCATATGGCGTGACATGCAAGCCCAGGGGACCCCAAAGTCGTGGATGGTCAAGTATAGGCCATCCGAGAACCGGATGTTACTGCAGGTGGTCGTGACGCCTGTCTTCAGTAAACCTACTGCAAAGGACAGAAGTATGCAGCCGGCAGCAGCACGGAAAGTGTCATTAAGCAGTATAACTTGTCTCCCCAGCGAAGTTAAGCAAGCAGAGACGCTGCAGAGTGTCTCGAGACGGGCCACTAGTGAGTCTTAGGGGCCTGTTGGAACGCATGCTCCATAGGGGGTAAACTCCGCGGTTAATTTGTAAGCAGAGCGTTGGGACAAAATAGTCTTAGGGTTGGCAGGGTAAGTCAAAACCCTCTCTTTTTGTAATAAACCCATGGGTTAAATCCAGAGTTTAGGGTTTTTGTGGGTGCCCATGGTTTAAGACCATGGTTTTTGTAAAGCTGCACAGTATAAATAAGCGCTTATGGAAAATGGATAGGTTAGGCTTTTTGATGTAAGAAAGATAAGGTGAAGTAAGGTTGGATTTTGTAAGGAAGGAACAAGTCCCAGCTGTGTGCGTGGATGAACTCTGCAGCTATGTGCGCAGAGGGTTTTTCTAAGAAAGTAAGAAAGGTCTGCAGCTGTGTGCACAGAAGCTTGCTGCTGTGTGCGCGGCTGTCAAAGGAAGAAGGAATCTGCAGCTGAGTGCGCAGATAAACTGTGGTTTTGAGGAAAGAGGAATAAGACGCAGTTTGTGGACGTAGCCCCTACACTGGGGGTGAACCACGTTATATTTGGTGTTGTGGTTTTGTTGTGTTGTTCCTGTTTTGTTATTTTTATGCATTAAACCGAATATATCTGATAATATAAGATCTCTGTTACTACTAAGCTGCGCTGTGAATCCCCGGTAGTGGGTTATGCAAGTTTGGTTTGTTTATTATGCTGTGAAATTATATATGAATGAATGATAAGTTAATCAGAAGTTGATTAGTAATTATTTAGAAAGGCTAAGGTACAGTAATACCCCTCTCTGCATGCATAAACCTGA
This sequence comes from Pseudotsuga menziesii, assembly GCA_001517045.1. NCBI lineage: Eukaryota > Viridiplantae > Streptophyta > Pinopsida > Pinales > Pinaceae > Pseudotsuga > Pseudotsuga menziesii. Next base: position 251,203 of record LPNX010172461.1, read on the forward strand.
TTCTGCGGCACCCCATTGCTGTTTCGGGTGAGACTGCAACCTGCGCGCAGGTTGTTGCCGAAAGGGCCAACACAGTGGGTCTTTTGTTGGTGCGACGTGTAAAGTATTAACCCGGGTCTGCCCAAGTGCCCAACATTGTTCAATGCTATGACGAAGCAATCAATGAAGAATAAGATATTCTTATAACCACCTTGAGTGGCCTCCCAATATCATGGGATTAATACATTTGAGGAATGTGTTCTAAAAGGAAGTGATTACCTTCAAAAGACTATGGGAAGAGTGCACACAAGAACAAGATTGACCCATAATAAGAGAAGAGAAAATGCCAGAGCAATTGAAGATCAAGATGTCATGATCCAAAGAAGATCCCTCAAGCGATGAGGAATATAGAGGACTCAACTCTTGACTAACCTCTTATCCACCTTAGCATTTGGATAAGAAATGATGTTGTTATGAATGAAGAAGATGATGAACCTAAAGGATAAAGAATGAGTCTACCCACGAAATGAATAAAGTATTCAATTGTCATTTCTTGATATTATTTTTTTATGCATTTGTTTATATTCAATTGATGTTCTATGCATGATAGAATTTTTTAATTAATGACATATACTACTAATATAAATGTGATGGGTAAGTAGTGAATGGTGCTATACAACTCTCCATTACTACTTATCTATAATGAAACCTCTTTGCTGACATATTGGATTAGTGCACAATCTCAATGATGTCATGAGAGAGATGGAAGGCATCTATAAAGTTTCTGTGAGATATGGATAAATGTTGTATTGGCTAAAATAGTTTCATGATTATATATTTATGCATAATAATTTTCCATTATGAATATGCCTTATGAAATGTTTGTAATCATACAACTAATGCATTTGGCTTGTAGGAAAGATCGAGTACAATATCCTACAAGAAAAGAAGGATGTGACTTTTTCCAAAGAAAAAGTGATGGCAGTTCAAGAAATAATCCAAGATGAAGAATAATATGACGATACTTTCAAAGAAATAAAGAGGTATTAGATAGAATGCAGTTACGTGACACTATTGAGTGAGATCATTGATGGAGAGCCTTCCCACGATGAAGAAATATCCTAGAAGAAAGGGAAGGAGTGCACCAGTTCAAGAAGAATGATGTCTAGGATGCGGTATCAATACCGGAAGGGAAGTCCATAGTGTATTACATATGGATCTACAAGATCCAACATGCACTAGTTTGAAACATCATGGGATACAAGGAAATATTTGTAGCACAAGACTTCTCACAAAAAGAAGACATAGACTACAAAAAGACATTTGCAGCCATCGAGAGTTAAGACACATGACAGGTAGACTCATGTGTGCAAATGAAAGAAGGCCTTTTATGAGCTCAGAAGGCACCGATGGGATAACGCATACATGAGGATCTTGAATATCACCTAGAGTGATGAAGATAATAAACTTTGCTACAATGTTGAAGATGAAATCCTATAGAGGATGACAAGCTCACAGATGGGTACGAGATTTTTTTTTGAAAATATTCAAGATAGAGGATCTTGGTACCCAGTGACCCTAGATGGATACATAGAATATTAGTAGTAGAGGAAGCTACTTGTCTCTCCAGTACAAAACACGTAGAGTATGAAAGGTAGAGGTAGAATGATGATCCACTTCAGAGGGAGTGACTATAGAAGATCCTGAGGTTCAACATTGTATGATGTGATGGAAATATTATAGATGAATCTAGGATTTACTAAGATCAAAGTAGATTCCAACCTTTACTTCAAGGTTGAAGGTGGAAGACTAGTGATGCTCATGTTATATTTCGATGACCTGTTACTGACAGGAGAAGAGGAACTCATTAAAGATTCAATAAGGAGACTTGCTACAAAGTTCGAAATGAAGGACTTGGGAATGATGCACTACATTCTAGGCATGGAGGTGTGGTAGAGTATGGATGTTATCTCCCTTGGACAAGGGAAGTATGTAGTGGAGATCCTAAATAGGTTTGGGATGATGAACTGAAATTTCATGGCCACACCTAAGGAATCTAACCTGAATCTATTGAATGATGCTTCATCAGAGTCAGATGATGCTACGATGTATCATCATATGATTGGGTCATTGATGTACCTCACGAATAAAAGACAAGATATTTGATTTTCTGTGAACACATTGATCCAGTTCTTGATAGATCTGAGACATGTTCACCTGATTGTTGCAAATAATATTTCGAGGTATCTTAAGGGTATACTTGATTATGGGCTCAAGTATGAGGCGTATCAAAAGATTAACCTAGAAGGTTATGTGGATTCATATTTTGCAGGCAGTGCCCTTGATAGAAATAACACCTAGAGGTCTTGGTTCAGTATGGTATCAAGTGTGATCTCTTGGTTTAGCTGGAAGCACTCCTGCATGGCACTAAGTATAGACAAAGAAAAATATGTTACAGCTTGTTTGGCTAGTTTTGAGCCACTGTGGCTGAGGAAGCTGCTGTCTGATTTGTTCGATCTTGAGTGAGATGATACTTGTATATGTTGCAACAACTAGAGTTGTGTGAAGTTATCAGAGAACCAGATGTTCCATGAAAAGTTGAAGCATGCCGAGATAAAGTATCACTATATCAGGGATATGGTGTAGAGAGGAGAAGTGGAGCTTCAGTATGTTGCGACAAATGAGCAAATAGCCAATGTGTTAACCAAGTCGTTGTCTAGAGTGAAGTTTCAGTACTTTAGAGAGAATCTTGGTGTTCTTTATATGGAGGTTCCCTTCAAGGGGAAGTGATACACATGATCCATTCCTAGATTGTAGTGGGTGTGACCTACCATGTTGGTGGATATAAGTGTTGAAGCCTTTCATTGAAGGTAGTAGGTGTGTCCTACCATGCAAGTGAATGTGAATGTTGTGTTATGTCTATATATTTTGTGCTCTAAGATGATATGAAGATGGAAATACTTGTAGTGGAAAGCTACTACATCCAACATCAAAAAGTGTTGGGTCTATAGTGGAAATCCTTACAGTGGTAAGGTACTGCATCCAACATTCAAAAGGCTGGCTCTATAGTGGAAATCCTTGCAGAGGAAAGGTATTGCATCTAGCATGAAAAATGGTTGGCTCTGTAGTGGAAATCCTTGTAGAATAAAGGTACTACATCTGTCATGAAAAAGGGCTAGCTCTGTAGTGGAAATCCTTGCATAAGCAAGGTACTGCATCCAGCATGAAAAAGGGTTGGCTCTGTTCTCGAAATGCTTGCAGAGGCAAGGTGTTGCATCCAAAATGAAAAACGGATGGCTCTATAGGGGAATTGCTTATGAGGGTAAGGTGGTGCATCCAACATGAAAAAGGGATAGATATTTTGATGAATACCTACATGAATCCTACGCATACATCCAACATGAAAAAGGGTTGGTTCTGTAGAACTTCTTATGATGAGTAGAATTGAGAGATAAAACCATTTGCTCGATATAGCGGGAGCAATGATGATCTAGCTTTGATGATGAGCCAGTGATGATGAGGGATCCATATTTGATGAGGACCCAAATTTGATGAATGATCCAATGACAAAGACTTGTGCTGATGAATTGTGTCAAGAGAATACCTTCCTAGTTAAGAGGGAGTGTTCATGTATGTGTAACTTTGGAATGTATTCACTTGTATATCTTATATTGTATTTCATTGTACCCTGATGTTCTTATCGGGAGAATCATTAATATAATAAAGTCATGTAAAGTCATAAAGGTTAACCCTCCTTTGTAATTCAGGGAAAGAGTACCCATAGTTGAGGTGTACTAGCATTATTAGACTCTCCTAGTGAGCTCTTCCCTGGTAAGTAATTGTCAAGTTGAAAACTAGTATAAATAGAGAGTGAGACTCTCTGTTTGAAACATATACTCACTCAACTATATCCCATGAGTGAGAGAAGAGGATTTCGCACAAGTGAGAGAGAGAACAACTATTGGAGATCATCTTTGTGTCTCTGGGTTTTACTTTTTCTATTGGTGCTCATTCTATCTCCGAGGAAGTTGTGGGGTTTTCTCCTTTATGGTTTCCTTGAGGAAAACTCTTTGTGTCTCTTATCTCTTGTGATTATTGTTGTGCATGTTATTCTCTCAAATAAGATCCTAGATCATATTGCTTAAATGATAAAATCTAACATGCATAATTTATAATGCTGAGATTTATGTAGGGGGCCTAGGCTATATTACAAATGAATAGTTACAACTTTAATTAAAAAATACTTAATGCTATTGTGTGCAAAGATTCAAGGATTTATATAAAAATTTGAATGTCAATTATTTAATCTTTAAGAAATTAATTGTGTACTGCGAATATTAAGGGAAATATATTAGTATTTATTAACTATCTGTTATTTATTATTGTTTAAAATGTGTGTGCGTGTGTGTTTATCCAAATTTGGCTTAGATGGAATATCTAGACGAGTATATAATGATGACTCTTAAAATTGATATTATGAAAACATTTAACTGTGTTTTCAAGAGAGAGGAAAAGGTTCGAATCCTGTTTCGAATATTTTGAGTCTAGCTTCTTGTTAAAATAGTAGACAGTTCAGTTCACAAAATAAATAACAATGCCAACTGAATGATAAATCCGAGCATGTATTACACTCACCAAATCCAAAGAAGCATAAAAAATAGAAAACAAAGTAATATTACACTCATTGCATCCAAATAGCCTGGCTAGAAAACATTATATTCTCTAAAACAAATCGACAGTTTCAAACAGTATTTGATGGACTGTTTACTAAAACTCCCTAGATTTCTATTATAAAGCCATGGAATTCAAGAAAGTCAGTTCTCAGAGTCTGAAGAATAGGATTCAAGGATTTCCTTATGAAAACCCACACAAGGATTGTTTTCCTTATGTTGTTTCTTCCACTTATGGGACCTTTTCTTGGGTTCTTGTTCCTGTTGTCGATGCGGAGGATAGTGCCTAAGGTTGGGGATCCAATAGGAGGATCTATGAAGGAAGGAAAACCAATTAGGAGCAGCTATTCCGATACATTTATCCTCCATAAAATCGTCTAGGCATGTTTTATAGCGTGTGGTGATGTTCCTAGTGGAGATGCTCCTTGTTACTTTGGAGATCAATCCAATGTTGTCATGAATATCCCATGAAGATGAAGCATTTTTTGGGTCTTCCTAGGGATAATGAGAGATTGAATATCTGAAAAGCATATTTGGATGATGAATGAAGCTTTGACATCATTGTTGATGGGTGTGAGGGTGTTTTCCATGTTGCCACTCTCATCCTACCCTAATTCAATAGATATACTTGCAGAAACGAGCATCATCTCTACGTGGAGGAAGTTTGTTGGGAGAGGAGAGTGATAGGTGGTGCATAAACGAGCATCATCTCTACATGGTGGAAGCTGGTTGAGAGAGGATAATGACATGTGGTGAGTGTTGATTAGCTTGAAGGATGACTAATATGAATAGTGTTTACAAACAGAACCTCATAGAGAAAAACTCACATGGCGTAAAAATGTTGCATGATACCACTTTTTACAAATTTTAAAGGTGAACGTTACTAATTAAATTGTTTAATTTTAACATGGATTTGGGAGAGACACACATAGAGAGGAGTGGTGCACCCATGTTTGTGTGGCTTAATTCTCCATGTTTCCAAGTTATTTTTTATTCTTGGTGTGTACCGCCACCACTCCTTTTCTCTAGATTTGGTCCTTACCCCACATATAGCTCCTCTCCCCTAATAGGTGCAGAGTACGTGGATCTTACCTTAACATTATATATTATATATATGTTTTGATTATTATGTCTTTTCAAGTACATATAGCCCCTGGATGAATGCATTACTATGTTCCATACAATTACAATTGGGGGGATGTTTTTGCTGAAACAAAGGTTTATGCAATAGTTTGGGGTTGATTTGATTGAGCCCAGGGTTCCATTCCATGTGTGTCCCCTGAGATGAGGATGGTTGCTATATTGTAATGCCCTTGGTGTCAGGTGTCTCATTTACTATGACATCGGTTAATGTTATGTTAATGAGGGTTTATTAACATTGTTGTTTATTGGAGCCTCAATGTTGCTATCCAATTTTTAAAAAGGAATATGAGAAAGAGATTGTGGTTCAAGCACAGTCGAACACTTGGATGTTTTTTCTTTGATGTGTTTGCTCTGATTCAATGGCAAGTTAAATAGTTGATTTTTTAGGATGAAGTCAAGGAAATTTACGTCATTCATCTACATAAATTTTCATTTGCATTTACTCTAGGTTGTTTGGATCATGTTTGCATTTAGGGAGATTTCCCTTTGGATTTACTATCTATGGGTGTTGGGAAATGTGTTTTATGTGGTTATTATTGTATATCATATTTGGAGTGCAGAGAAGATTCTAGTTGGAATTTACCTTGTGCCATTATTTTGTAGGAACATTTTGGTCTTCTTTCATTGAATCAATTGATGTCAACTGTTTAGCCTGGAATTATTTCTTCGATGTCTAAGGATATTTATATTTGTGTTTTCTATTTTTTGAATCAGATTCATGAATTTGGTTATGTTCATTGAGACATGTGACCATTGTACTTATAGCATTTTTTGTATTTGGGACTTGGTCGAGAAGGTGTTGAGCTTGTACCCTCCACTTAAATTTAGTCTTCAACATTGTAACTTGAATTTTGTGTCTTAAATTCGATGCAATTTTGGTATATTTTGTTGGTTTTTTACATGTTTACTACTTGATTTTGTTACGTATTGAAAAAGTGAGGAAAGTGCATAGATAGTTGCTAGAAGAAATCAAGGGTTATCGTCGCCAAGGATAAAACAAAACTTTTATGAGGTAAGCCTCCTTTGGAATAAATTATGGTGTTGTAGAGAAATTCAATGAAAAAATTGTTGTGGATATTTTGTGCCATTTTCTCTTTAATTATGGTTATTGTTCTATGTGGTTGTAAAACCTAAAAAAATTGCGTGTTTTGGGATGACATTACTTTTGGTTCTATGTTGTAAGGATTATGTGGCATTTATGCTTCAATTGTGGTGGGTTTTATGTGTTGCATAGAAAATTTAAAGTGAACTATGTTTTTTTTGGAAATTGAACCAACTATATAGAACAATTATGCTCACCAAATTGTTAATCAAACATGCAAAATTAACATCAAAGGAGACTAAAATTGGAGCATAACACTAATCTGAATTGAATAAGTGTACAATAGCCAACCTTCTGAATTAATAGGCTACTGAAATATATAATTACATGAGAGATTGAAATGCATAAGGATGCCATTCAAAAATTTCAAAAAGTAGGATTACTAAATCTAGTCAAATCCCCCATAGGTGCATAAAGCAGTTTCCAAATCCACCAAGATGCTCATGAATTGGCTAAGTCAAGTAGGAAAGATAATGAGGGATGGAAAGAAAACTCATACATTCTTTTATTAGGAGAAAAGGATGGAGGATGATGTGGGAAGAAAATAATTCAACTACACCTAGTCTAGCTTTTCCTTTTTCCTTAATTCTCAATAAAACAGGCAGCTTTTCAGAAAAAGCAGATATGTGCTTTGGAAAATATGGAATAAAGAAGACATGCTAAAATGGGTTTCCAAGAGGATTCCCAAGTGCTCCATGGCTCATTTTTAGCAAGTGTTGACTTCTAGGACATGTAGAAGGCAACTAGCATAGAGTGGAATCTAGGAGACTAGGTAATAAGACAAAAATGATTTAATTAATGTCTCAAGTAGGTAACTATGGGTTGATTATTCTTAAACCCCCCCTTAATCCTTGCTTTATGAGTAAATATTAGAAAACTATAGGGCCTATAAACAAGGCTTAGTCACCCTTTACATACTGATTGTCCATACAACCAAGGAAAGAGGCAAAAACCCAATGGGAAAATCCTCCCTTAAACATGGAAAGGAAAACAAAATTTGAAAATCTTGTCATCAATCATGCTTCATAGCATGATCAGCAATCCCCATTAGTGATTTGATATTGCTGAATATCTTCTCACAAAAAACATTGGTTAAGATGTCTGCTACTTGTTCTGAAGATGCACAGAAGAGTAGATGAATGGTACCATCATGCACAAGTTGTTTGATGTAGTGCATATGGATCCTTTTTGTTTTCTTCTAGTGTATCTCATGAGGCTGATCCATGTATCTTGAAGCCACACTAACTGCATAAGATAGATCAGGTCAAGTGTGTGTAAGGTAAAGAAAACACCCAATCAACTGCCTATATAGTGTACTATTTAGCATAGGAGAATAACCTTCTTCTTCAAGCTTACCTCCTGAACAGAAGGGAGTCTTGCTTGGCTTGCAATATTTCATGTTGAACTTGTTCAGAAAATATAAGGCATACTTGGACTGATGTACTTTGATTCCATGTTGGGATTGAGCAATTTGAAGACCCAAAAATTGGCTCAACAATCCCAAATCTGTCATAGAAAATGCATGGTTCATTGCATCCTTCAAGGAGGAAATCGCTTTATTTGAACTTCTTGTAATCAGAAGGTCATCCACATACAAGACAATAATCATTAAAGAACCATGATCAACTTAAAATAGACATTAGAATTAGACTTGGATTGAACAAAACTCAATGACAATAGAAAACCATTAATCTTGGCATACCAAGCCCCGGGGGCTTGCTTGAGCCCATAAAATGAATTCTTTAACCCGCACACTAAATATGGATTAGAAACAAACCCTTCTGGTTGCCGCCTATAAATTTATTCAGTGAGATCTACATTTAGGAAATCACACTTCACATCCATGTGATGTACCTCCCACTACTTTGAAGCTATAAGGGCTAAATCTAGCCTTATGGAGTCCATATTTGCAACTGATGCAAAAGTTTCATTGTAGTCAATACCATGTACTTGTGAGTAGCTGTTGGATACCAATGTTTCCTTATATTTCAAAGTTGAACCATCATGAGAAAACTTAGTCTTGAAAACCAACTTACATTGAACTAGCTTCTGTTAGGGTTATTAATCCTCCCTTGTCCAAATTTGGTCATATGTATAAATTTGGAGTCATCTCTAAATAGGGATTCCATCCAGTCTATTTATAGTCATTAACACCATTGGATCCATTTGACCTAATTGGGGCACATGTTTCAATTACTAAAGTGTGTGGAACACTAATTGAGGCTCATTTCCATTGATTACACTTGATTGCATCAGTTTAGGAGCCTCCTAGAACAATCCCTACAATTTAGGAAGCCACTGGGAGTGTCAAAACCAACCAAGGACAGTTCACTTCAGTTAATGACAAGTCAAGCTAAGTTAGGAGTCAGTTACATTTAGTTCTAGTCCTCTACATTCAGTTAGTGCTAGGCTTACTTGACTGTACACATGTGGGGCACATTTCTCACCTACCACAGTCAGTTAACCTTATTCAACACTTAATGTAACACTTGAGTTGTGTTTTAGAGCTATGATGAACTCCGGTTATGGTTTAGTCAAGGTTAGTTAACTACTGAGTCCTCCGATAGTGATTTAGGCAAGGTCTTGGTTACCTACAGTTAAGTAGAGTCTAATCAATTCGAATTTCCTCATGCGGATTCAAATTGCTTGTGGCTATTAAAGCTATTTTACTTCATTGTAATTATCATGCGATTACTTTTTTTATTAATGAAAGCATTCATAGCTGCAAGCCTTTTTTGCACTGTTTCATTCTTCAATTGCTGAGTAAATTGTGAGATCCACTTTGTGAGTTGTGTATTTGTCTACATATCTATGTGCTTAAATTTACATGGTATTAGAGCCTCAGTTGACAGGACTCCTCTCCTCCTCAGATCTCTAGCTAGATCATTTTTTTTGCAAATTGCTCCTTCCAGTACTGCACCAGAAGCAGAGAATTTACTACTTAATATCCCAAGTTAGGAAATTGTCAATCAAGTATGCTGGGTGTGAAGGAAATTCCAAAATTGTAGACTATTAACCTTGCTTTGTATGTTTTATTGTGTGACAGGTTATCAGCTTCTCTTACAGCATTCGCTACAAGTAGCCCTTTCTTCTCATTGCATTCGCTACAACAGCTCAGTTCTTCCTACTACATTCGAAATGGCTCATCAAATAGAGATTGTCACTCCCTTCAACTATCACCAGTGGAGGGAAGACATGGTGGTAATGCTCCACACCAAAGGGATCTTCAGACTCATAGAAGAAGCAAAGGGAGAGCCAGATTCAAATAAAGACAAAGCTAAGTAAATGAACAGGCTTGATGAAGCCCATGGACACTTGCTCTTCTCAGTCTCTAAAGATATTTGGTTCCACATTCTAGAATTGAAGACTCCCAAGCTCGTTTGGGACAAGCTTGCCTCCCTATTTGATAAGAATGATGAGATGAGGATCCATCAGCTAGAAAATGATCTGATTACTCTCAATCCATCCAATTTCGAATCTTTGAATGCATTCTTCACCAAGTTCAAGAACCTGATATATCTGTTGAAGCAATGCAAAGTGGACAAGGGTGAATATCAACTCATCCTTTCTATTCTCACAAAGCTCAATTCAGACTACTCAGTCTTTATATCCACCTTCCAAATAGTAAGGCTCACTACTCTGAATTGGAAGATGCCCACTCTTAATGATTTCATCCAATCTCTTATTTCTGATAATGATAAATTGATCCAAACGGGGATCATTCGATCTCCCAAATATCTAGCTCTAGTTGCGATGAGATAAGTTAGCGAATGACAAAGGGAAGCAAAAAGATGAGTCTGTGGTGAAGAAATAGCAATCAAAAGAACCTTCAAGTTCGAAGAGAAGAAAGAAGAATGGCAAAGGCAAGGTCCTCTGCTCTTACTGTGGAAGGGGCTTCCATTCATAAATATCCTTTATGAGAAGACAACTTGATGAAATGGCTCTTCTCTTGGAAAAGGACAAAATTTATGTACGTGCCAGCACAAGCAAGGAAGACTCTAAATAAGAAGAAGAAGAAGAAGAAGAATACCAAAGGAAAGGACATGCACTGAAGGCTTGCTGCACATCAGCCCCTGTCTTCCTCATTAATTCTGGAGCTTCCAACCATATGGCTGCATACAGAGAATCATTCTCTTCTTTTCAGTCCTTTGATGGTCCTAGTATTTAGATGGGAAATAAAACTAAATTCAAAACCCAAAGAAAGGGATCTATCCAACTTGAACATGGAAGGTTCAAAGATGTTCTATTTTTCCCTCCCTAGCTTCAAACCCGTTATCTGTCTATCAGATGACCCATACTGGATCTCAAAAGTGAGTGATCTTTGGTCTTGACTCAGTGGAGATCACATATATATCTAATGGGAGAATCATAGGAAAGGGTACTACAAATCATGCTTCAAAAGCATATGAGTTCTCACATTTCATGCTTCCTTCAGAACCAGTGCACTCTCAGCAGCCACCTACAAGGGAAGGTAAAATCATTGCATCTACTTCTTTTATAGCTTCTACTAGTATTACAGATCCATCTATATCAGTTTATGACCTTGAGATTCAGGGTGACTCAGATCTAGATTCAGTCCCTACTTCCAAACTGGAAGATAGGTATATGACTGGAAACTCACCTGACACTCAGAAAGGAAAGAATCTTGCGCTATGTCATGCTATTTTACCTCCTTTAGGGAGATGCAATAGACTTTCTGTAAGATGCAATATGGTGAGGGCTCAATCTTACTACATTCAGAAGAATGGATATGATCATACACCTCTTCATTCAGCAAGAGACAAAGGTTACATTCCTCCTTCCTCCCATAATCATTTTTGGAGAAGAAGGAGAAGTCTACATGCCAGGCCCCAAAATACCTATGCATAGCACAACATGCATGTTGCTTCACTACCTCACAGAGATGAATATTGCAACAACATATTTTCAAGTTTTTCAAACTTGAGACCTGATTCTACCTGTGTAGCTAGAGGGAGGGCTTTTTTCCACTGTGGTTTTTGCCCCAAATCCTTGTATTAAGCAGTTACTTTATTTTACTTGAAGTAATGGGTGACCTATGGTCTTAGTTACCAGGTCCCACTATTTGTCCAAGTTAGCATTTAGGGCAGGTGTTAGGATTATTAATCCTCCCTTGTCCAAATTTGGTCATATGTCTAAATTAGGAGTCATGTATAAATAGGGAGTCCATCTAGTCTATTTATAGTCATTAACACCATTGGGTCCACTTGACCTAATTGGGGCACATGTTTCAGTTACTAAAGTGTGGTGAACGGTAATTGAGGCTCACTTCCATTGATTGCACTTGATTGCATCAGTTTAGGAGCCTCCTAGACTAATCCCTACAATTTAGGAAGTCACTGGGATTGTCGAAAATAACCAAGGTCAGTTCACTTCAGCTAATGACTAGTAAAGCTAAGTTAGGAGTCAGTTACATTCAGTTCTATTCCTCTACATTCATTTAGCACTAGGTTTACTTGACTACACACATGTGGGTGCATTTCTCACCTACCACAGTCAGTTAACCTTAGTCAACACTGAATGTAACACTTGAGTTGTGTTTTAGAGCTTCGATGACCTCTAGTTATGGTTTATACAAGGTCTTGGTTACCTATATTCAAGTAGAGTCTAATCAATTTGAACTCCCTCATGTGGATTCAAATTGCTTGTGGCTATTAAAGCCATTTTACTTCATTGTAATTATCATCGGATTACTTTTTTTATTAATGAAAGCATTCACAGCTGTAAGCCTTTTTTGCACTGTTTCATTCTTAAATTGTTGAGTAAATTGTGAGATCCACTTTGTGAGTTGTGTATTTTTCTACAGATCTATGTGCTCAATTTTATAGCTTCCTCCCTGGGGAAAGATCAATCGGTTCCGAATCGTTGTTCTTTTGGATTGAGTTGAATTCTTCTTTCATGGTTGTTTTCCATCTTGGATCATGTGCTGCATATTCATATGTATGTGGATCTAATTCAACCATCATATAGCACTTCTCAGCAAATAAAGGATCTTTCATATAGAGGGCACTCTTAAGCTGATATCTAGTCCTCCTAGTGCCACTAGGATTTCCAGCTAGTTCCCCAAGTGCATGAATGGTCTATGCTACCCATTTTGGTCTTGTAGGACTGTTAGGATCTGTAATCAAATAATCATTATCAGACATATCAGAATCAGAAAACTCATTAGTCTCTCCAGTTACAATCAGTGGATCTGGTGGTGAATAAGACTCTCCAACTTCAACTGCTACTAAAAGCTCTTCTTGGAACTGAACACTTATTTCAGTGAAATATTTGTTAGTGATCAATTTCATAAGATTGTACCCTTTTGAATCTTCATAATACCCAAAAAATAGGCACTCTTGGCTTTGGGGCTGTAAATCCTTTCTCTTTTCAGCTGGAATTCTAGCCCAAGCCTTTGAGCCAAAAATCCTGAAATGGGTCACATCTCGCTTGTGCCCACTCCAATAATTGAAAGCAGTCATACCATAAATATGCTTATGAGGCACCCTATTCCGGATGTAGGATACACAGTTTATAATCTCAGCCCAAAAATTTGGTGGCAAAGTTTTAGCCTCAATCATACAGGTTGCCATCTCCTTAAGTGACCTGTTCTTTCTCTCAGCAACACCATTTTGCTGTGGTGTATAATGGATCGAATGCTGCATTTGAATACCTGCATCTTTAAAATACTAAATGAAATTAGACTTGACATACTCACCACCATTGTCAGATCTGAGGATCTTGAGTTTCCTCCCATACTGGTTTTCAACCAAGGATTTAAAGACTTTGAAGAGGTCAAAAACTTCACACTTATGCTTTAGGAAGTAAACCCAACAATACCTGGAAAATTCATCTGTGAAGTTCAGTGCATATTTGGCTTGACTAATGGACATATGAGAAAATGGACCACCAATGTCACTGTGGATCAACTCAAGAGGTGCATAGGTTCTCTCATGACTAGCTCTCTCAAATTTGTGCTCTGGGTGTTTTCCTAGGATACAACCTTGACAAAATCCCTTGGGAAAATTGATCTTTGGTAACCCTATGATCATAAATTTTTCACTCAAATCAGAAAGATAATTGTAGTTAAGATGGCCAAATATTTCATGCCCAAGCCTGCTTGCCTCATTAGCATGAATCGAAAGAGAAGAGGGGTTTGAGTAGGGTAGAAAATGGGAAAACATGTATACCTTCGAAGTTTGATCAACAACACATTTTTATATGAATTTACCATTCAAAATCTCAGTGATTTCAACATCATCAGGAGAGAAGATGACCTTCTTTAGAGACCCAATGTGAGTCATCTAATACACTGATAAGAGTTTAGAGGTAAGACATGGAACATACAACACATTATTGAACTTACCATGGTCAAGATCAATTCTTTCTTTCCCCAAAATGTTAGTGAGAGAGACATCTCCCAAAAATATTGGTGGACCTTTTGACATGTCAAGAGAGGAGAATTCCTGTTTTTTCAAAACCATATATCTAGAAGCTCCAGAGTGTATGATGAAGCTAGCTGAGCTTGATGTGCCAGCAACCAAGGCATGTATTCTCTCTCTGTCCTCTGAATTTGATCCTCCTTCCCTCTTCTTTGAGCAATCAGGAAGGGAGATGTTATTATTCTCTAGGATTTGGGTCAACATGTCAATTTTATTCTTCATACAAGAGATCTCAGGATGATAGCCCTTATTGTAGTATGCGCACTTTCTCATTTCTCCTTTGTTGTTCTTCTTCTGGAAGTTCTTCTTGGAACCTTGGGGCTCCTCTTGAGACTTGTTCTTATCTCTCCTTTTCTTAGGTGGATTTTTATCTTTTTTCTTGCCTTTTTAATCCACCATTGAATCTCAAGAAACCAAAGATTGGTATTTGGAAGGTTTGATGGTGCCCATCATCACCAACTTATCTTGTTCATGTGTGAGGGATTCCATGAAATCTGAAAGCTTAGGCATCTTCCAAGCTCGAGCTATCAACTTGGTGGCATGAAAGGTCAAAACAAAAACTGAATAGTCAGGGCCGATCTTAAAGAGTATGGCCAAAACTAGTTTCTCTTCCTTATTTTTGATCCCACACTGTTTTAGCTGCAAAACAAGGGCTTTAAACTTGGAAAAATAGAGTTGCAAGGATTCGAAGCTACTAGGGCTCAAGGAGATCAGCTCATTCTCGATTTGATGTCCTCTCATTTCATCTGTCTTATAAAAAATCTCTACAATATTCTCCCACACTTCATTAGGTGATGTCAATCCATCAAGATGAAAGAGCAGGTTTCTTGAAATTCTTAGACACAAAATACCATAGGCCTCATCCCCCCTATTGTGCCATTTGATTTTCTCTGCAGCTGCATTGGGCTCTCTCTCAGTTTCCATAGTAACCCTGTAGAGACCTTACACTCTCAACAATATCTCCATCTCAGCTTTCCACTCAAATAAATTGAATGGAGTCAAGGTGATCTTCTGAAATTGGTCCATAGCTCAGAAACTATGCCCGTCAGCCAGCAGAATATGCTCCCAGTCAAGATGTCAAAACTGTAATAGCAATATGGAAGGAGAGAAATCAATATACAAAGGCTCTGATACCATGTAGAAATTAACCCAAGATATAGAACAATTACACTCACAAAATTGCTAATCAAACATGCAAAATTAACATCAAATGAGACTGAAATTGGAGCATAACACTAATCTATATTGAATAAGTGTACAATATCAAACCTTGTGAAGCAATAGGCTCCTAGAATATATAACTACATGAGATATTTGAATGCATAAGAATGCCATTTGAAAAGGTCAAAAAGTATGCTTACTAAATCTAGTCAAATCCGCCATAGGTGCATAAAGAAGTTTCCAAATCGACCAAGATGCTCAGGAATTGGCTAAGTCAAGTAGGAATTGGCTAAGTCAAGTAGGAATGATAATGAGGGAATGAAATTCAACTCATACATTCTTTTATTAGGAGAAAAGGATGGAGGATGATGTGGGAAAAAAACAAGTCAACTACACCTAGTCTAGCTTTTCCTTTCGCCTTAATTCTCAATAAAATATGAATCTTTTCAGAAAAAGCACATATGCACTTTGGAGGATATGGAATAAAGAAGACATGCTAAAATTGGTTTCCTGGAGGTTTCCCAAGAACTCCATGACTCAGTTTTAGCAAGTGTTGACTTCTAGGACATGTAGAAAGCAACTAGCATAGAGTGCAATCTAGGAGACTAGGTAATAAGACAATAATGATTTAATTAATGTCTAAGGTAGGTAATTATGGGTTGATTATTCTAACAGTTTTGTAGTCTTGAACTAATTTGGGTTTTATGAAATGACCTTAGATTAAATTTTTGGCTAAGAGCTTCTATGTGGGCATATTTTTTAGAGCGTAAAACATGTAGTGTACTCAAATTTATTTTGGCATTTTACATATTGTTATGTAATTGAGTAATATATGTTTCGGTCCTATGTCTCTATAGTTTGGACTTTGCATATTTTATTGTTTTTATTAGGAGGTATGATGTAAATGTATCTTCTAGGGTTTGAATAGATATGGAATTTACTAAATACTATGTTGATGGTATTTTTTATGGATTATGTATGAGTACATTGAATTGACATCAATGGTTGTTCTTCTATTGAACTTGCAATTGTGGAATTTTGTTGCTTGTGTGAAAGGCATTAAAACCATAATCTATAGAGTATGCATCGGGGTAATTTTTAGTGGTGAAATTTCACCAATTGGCTATTTTTTGGGTTTTTTTCAAAAAATAAATTCGCTATTTAGTAATTTTTAGTGTCTCATATTGCCTATATTAACATAAAATATGTATTTTTATCATAATATTCGCCAAAATTTATACATTATAGTGTTAATTTTATGTTTCATATGTAATATTCGCCTACATATCTATAAACATTTTTTTTCAATCCAAAACAATCTCCTAGAATACTATACTCAAGTATAATATTAGAATCCTTTAAAAATACCCTAGTATGCATTGATTATTGTGTCCGTCAATGTTAATCTAGGTGTTGTTGCATGGTGGTCTTCTTGTCTATTTTGCATGAGCATGAATGGATTTAGGATTGGATGGTGATGAACACTATGAACATTATTAGTATAGAGATTTTTTTGAAGGTTTTAAAGCCATTGAAAATAGTATAAGATTTGGGAATCATCCCAAAAGAGATAAATAGTGAATGACTTAGCACACAAGTCATCGCATGTGATGACAAAGGAGAATATGTGCACTAACTTGTGTTTATGATTCCTTTATTGCTAGAATAATATTCTAATTGCATCCTTGAGTAGTAAATTTGAGGGTTTAACATAGAAGTGAATGGGTACCATTTTATGTCCCAAACACCTCATATGGGGAAGAATTATACACATTCAAAATTTTGATGCAATATTCTAGGAATATTGAAGGATTAAGTTGGCTCCAATTTATATCTATGTCTCTCAAACTCTACTTATCACTTTCTCTTTTTATTGATCTGCCACATTATAGGAAGTTCCATAAATGTGTGAGGGTCGAGCCTTTAGGTATACATAAACACATATTCTATATTTTTCTCTATCCTCTATCTCTTTTGAATTTTATGATTTGGGGATCCATACTAGAATTTTCATAGCATTTGAATGATGAGTTTTGAATCTCCTTCTATAATCAAATTTGAGAGACCATACCGAATAACTATTTGGAGACCCTGCATTAAGGCATAGAGATCAGCTGCATTATTGGTCATGATGCCTAGATCTCCTACATATATCCATTTAATTTTCCCTTTGTCATTTGTAAATATTCCATCATATCCATTTGATAGAGGATTGCCATTACATACCCTGTAAAAATTTAGTTTTATGCATCCTTTCGATTGGGGGACCAATGTGTTGGGGTTTAGGTGATAACTTTTTTGTGATCGAAATTATAAGGGAGAAATCATAAATTCTTGATCCCTACCCTTAACAAGTTCCATCCTCTTTAGATCATTGTGGAAGGAGAAATGCTTCAATAATATCCCCTTTGATTTGAATCCATGTATGTTCCATATTTCATGCTTGGTCTTGACAATCGTATTTTTAAATATTCCTTTCCTCCACCTTTCAAAGGAATATTTTACATTGTCTCAATTTCAATTAAATTTCCTAAAGATTGCAACTCTCTTGTCACACAAGATTGACGCATAAGTGCATAAATTTAGGAGGTTCTGTATGGTATTCTCTTGTTCTTGGTAGAGTGGGAACCATCATGGACCTTGAAATCCTATTTTTATGATTTGATCCCATCTCAATATTTGATGCCATATTTTGAGTATTTCATTAGAATTGATTCATGATGCTAAGGAGTAGGCCTAATTAAGACTACTAATATCCTAGTAGTGAGATACCTATGTCTAATTATGATCTAAGAAGATAATTCAATGTTCATAAAGTTTAGGGTTTTCTTTGAGTCATGGGAGTTGATTCCATGCATATTCACAAAACAACACTGGATGATAGTCCTAGATTCCCCCCCAACATTTTTCCTAAATGATATCTTGATGCTTCCATTCAATGTTCTGGATGAGTGAGCCATATATTGTTCCATCAAAATGAGTTAAATATTGGCTCTAACTTCTTGTATCATATTTGCAACTCCAAAACTTACTGTTAGGACTATATAATCCTCCCTTGTCCATTTATAGTTGATTATATAATCATACCTAAATTAGGATTCATTTACTTAAGTTTGGTGCCATTGGGTGCACCAGTGAGATTGGATCTACTACTACCTTGCATCCACTGGTGTCATCGGGTCGACCTATATTAACCACTAGAGTATGGGGAACACATATAGAGGTTAAATTCCACTTTTTGCATGTTCATTGATCAGTTTATGGTCCTTTGAGACCAATCCTTACATTCTAGGATCCCACTATGAGTGCCACCAGTAGCCTCCAGTACTTCGTTTTGGTAGGTAGGAATTTATGGTAAGTCAATCTCCATTTACATTCAGTTAGATGTATTTCAATTGATTTTGGACCATTTTTGCATGGATCCATGGAGAAGTGGCTCCCTTTTCCACCTACCTCATCAGTTTAACTGGTTTAACTAGTTTAACTTATTGTCGAACTAATTTAGACACTCTTAGTTAGCCAGTCAGTTAGATTGAGTTGCTAGGTTCGAATCCTATCAACATGATTCAAATTCTCCTTTATTGAACACTATTGTATACTGTTGGAATTAATATAGAGATTATGTTGTAATTAATTGAGCAATACTAATAAGATTTACCCCAAACTTGTTTTGTTCAGTGTTCATTTTCTTGATAATTCCACTACAAAATTTTGTCTCATTATTTTCATTCATATGCATGTAGATTCATGGTTAAATAATTTAACATGGTATCATATCCTATTCAGGAAATCAACAAGTCTGTCAAATCTCCATTGTACACCAGAAGTAGCTGGGTTTCCACATAAATCCTATAAAAATTGCCTTGCTAACTTTGGATTCGTTTAGATAAGTCTTTGTAGGTGTGACCTACCCTAAGAATGTGTACATGTTGAGGTGGAAGGATTGATTCTGACATAATTGAAAATTGTTTTTAGTTTTTGTAGTGTCACTTGCACGTACCTATGTAGCTTGTTGAGGAATTAACTGCTCAGCACACAAATTGATGGATTCTTCATCTCCTGCACCGTGAATCCTTACACCCTTCAACTATGTTGATTAGATGGAAGCTATGAAAGTCTCCTTACACAAAAAGGGCTTGTTTCGAATGACTATGGGAAGAGAGATAAAGACACATCTCCCTACAAAGAAAAACAAGTTCTTGACTCGGTTGAATGAAGCCTTTGGCTTCCTATGCACTCATATCTCTCATGGTATTTTGTTCCACCTTTAGGAACTAAGGACTCCGAAAGAAGCTTGGGAGAAGCATGAATATTTGTTTGGAAAACATGATGAGATTCAAGGGCACATATTGGAGAATGAGCTCATTGCATTGTAGCCCATCGGTTTCAAAACTATCCCGCAGTTCTTCACAAAATTCAAGTCACTAAAATTGCAATGTAAATAATGCGGTTTGGAGAGGAAGTATGATAAACTCGTTCTATTGGTACTAAGAAATCTTGGCTTAGAGTTATCTGCATTTGTCTATACATTCCATTCCGAAAGAGATTCAATACGCAATTGGACAATTCCTTCTCTTGATGCTTTTTTTTCTGAGTCCTTAATATAAGAGAAAGATAAAATGGTCCAAATGCGAATGATGCAAATTTTCAAGAACCAAGCACTCTTAGTGACAGAATGAAACAATGCACAAGCAAGAGGGAAGCACAAAGGGAAGGAGCCCAAAGTCACTGATTCAAATCCAAAAGATAATCATATATCTTTTGATGGAGCCTTGAGTTCCAGAAAATAGAAGACTAAGTGTCCATATTTATGATGAATTCAATAATTTACTCTATATTCCCTCTCTTGTATCAAAGCAATTTGTTCAAGATGAAGAAGAAGCAGAATATTCAACACAATTAATTCGAATTGAATAAAGTCTCCTTGGAGTGTCTCCTTGTCTTTTTGATCCGAAATTTTATGGGATATCTCATATATCATCTTCTCATATAGCTGATATAGAAGAAGACATTCGAATCTCTTTTATCGAAGAAGAACTCTCCTTCCGTTCTATGCAAAAATTCTACAATGATTCTTCTATTTTAAATTCCGTGCATAATTTACCACTTATTGCTTTGGAAAATAAAAAGGAATTTGATTTCTCTCTCTCTCTAATATTGCTGGTGGTGTGTAGATAAGTAATAATTTGTATGTTTTGGAAGAAATATCATATTTGAGGAGTGATCCATTCACTCTCATTGATCTTGATCTTCCAGGAAATTCCTACATGATTGAATGCACGAATACTCAAAGTTTTGAAGAAGGAGAAAATTGTGCATCTACCATCTCGATGGAGCACTTGGATTAGTTCCTTATTTGGATCTGATATGACCTTATTTGTTTCAAGTTTTAAGTATCAAGAGTCTCCAGTAATTCTTCTATATGTTCTCATCAATTTCGGTATGAAAAATCAAGTACCAAAAGTCTCTTTCAAAATTGTTATTGGGGATTTGATGTTAGTTTTCTCCCATAAGTTTGTTGATATTATATTTTTTGAATAATTGTTTTTTTTTGAAGCTATATTAGATTATGGAGCTCAAGAATTCACTCTCCATAGGCCTGGAGCTTCTCTACCTTCCTATTTTATCACATGCTCATCTCCTCACAGAACTAGTAAAGATGAGACATTCTGCATTCGCTTGGACACTTGCTCTTAACACTTGGAGATGATTTTACCTCACATGGTTTGATGTTCAAGGCTGAAATGTATCAGTTGCTTGGGTTTTCCTCACATGGTTTGAATTCTCAAGATCTTTTTCTCTCTCATTAGTTGATCTTAGTTTCTCTCCATGGGTCCAGTCTTCATCTTGCAGTTGTCTATGTTCTTGATTTGGTTGAGCATATTCTTCTTCTTCCAAAGAGGAAAATTCCTCCAGAAATAATCATTTACATTGTAGAGGTTCATATGCACAGTATTAGGATGGTGCTACATAGAAGAACCAAGATACTGCATTTGCTGTTGCATAGTGTTGTGAATTGCAGCAAAAATTTTACAATTTGTTTGCTTGTTTTTCTTGATTCACTACTTATTTTGAGGGGGCGGGGGGGGGGGGGGGGGGTGGTTTCCCATGAATTTTTCCCTATTTTCCTCGGTTTATTAAGTAGTTTTTTAAATTCTTTTATAATGTAAGGGTGAATTTTGGCCTAGTTTTTAGGGCCCAAATTTTTCCAAGTTAGAATTAAGGGGGGTATAAGGATTATATAATCCTCCCTTTTTAATTACTTTTTATTTTTGGTAATGTTATATAAAGTTACTTTACGACAACATGTCCCTCATATATCCCCCATACTCCATTGTAAAGCCTTGTTGGTATAATTATAAAGGTTCCATGGTAGATACTAACTTCTTAAAATTACATTAAAAAATTACAAAATATTACCAAATTTCATTTACAATTATTTATTTATATCCATTTACTTTCTTTAAATTTCATTTATGCCTCCCTTTGTATTATATTATTCATCCCATTACACCTACACCTACCATATTGACAGAACCTACTTGAGGACAATTATAGGCATGCAATATAGCAAAGGAAAACCCATACATGAAGAACTTCTAATAGGATTTGGGATTGAAGGATTGAACAATATTAATGACTCATAATACTCTCTTTAAAGCAAGTATAGGAATAGGTTTTAATACATATGCAAAATTCATGCCACTAAAATTGATATTCAGATGTGGTCTAGAATTTTTTTTAACAAATATTTAAATTTATAATGACACATATATGTATTTTTATTTCAAACTTGTTTGACAAGTTTTGATTCCATAGTTTGGATAGTTCCACTTTTGTGTTAATTAATTTTCTAATTAATAATTAAAATTGTATGATTAAAAAAAGTTGCAATTACATACTTACAATATTAGCATAACCACTTAATTTGTGTCCTATTGGTAAACACCAATATGTCAAATTAAATTTCACAAATAAGTAATAAGGTATGTGTTACGGGAAGCCCCTTATCCATGCATCAATTACGAGTTTAATATATGCTTACTTTTTATTTACATTTTGTAAAAGATATTAATATTAATATTATAAATCATTATTAATCTCTATTAAATATTAAAATTTTAATTTTATAATGATTTTTTTTATTAAATTTTAAAATTTTCACAATGAAAAGGATTTGAAAAAAAAAAAAGACTAAATTCAAATTAAAATGTCAAAAAAATTAAGAAACAAAATAATTAAAACACATTCTATTTTGAAAAGAAAATTACAAAACATTTTAATAAGTTATATAAACAAATATTTATAATTGACTCTGTTTTAGTTGAATATTGTGTTTGTAAAAAAATAAATAAAATATAGCCATGATGTATAGAATAGATAGCTAATGGGTGTCCTTGCAAAAAGTTAAGACACTCCTTGCCAAAGGCCAAAGCTTAAAAACTCCATGGATCTTACTTACTCTCTCTATATATATTAAATAAATTTATGTGAATATGAAAATTGGTTAAATTTTTTCTTTTACTTTGTTTCCTAAATATATTATTTTTAATTAAGTAGCCAAAGGATTTTAAATTATTACTTTATTTAAAAAAAATTTCTTATTAATTATTTATTATTAATTGCTTTAATCCCATAAACATATTAAAGATATTTTCATTAATACTTTGATAGAGAGTAATTCAAAAGCTTGCTATATTTTTATAAATATTTTAAAGATTTTAAAAAATAACTATACAGTATTTACTCAAAAACATAGTAAAAATATATAATGCTCATATATATATGAACTTGAGTTACACTTATGTGGAAGTCAAAAGAGAGGGAGACTCTTAAAAATAGAGTTGCGTAAAACCCTAGATAATATTGATCGGCTCTAAAGCGAAGGAGGCTCTTACTAATGGAGTTGCGTAAAACCCTATATAATATTGATCGGTGCGAACGCATGCATGTTTTTATAGTCGATGTATGGTTAAGGGAATGCCTCGGCCTCTCGTCTGTCTGCCTCTTAGCCTCCTGGTTTTATATTTGAATCCATTAAAAACCTAATCTAAACTTCGAAACTTAACCGATAGTTGTACAAATTAGTTGGAGTTGTTGTGCACAGTAGTTGTAATCTCTTTCAAGAAAAACTGATTAAACTACTTGTTATCGAAAATTTAGCAGAAAATTTAGCAGATTAGTTGTAATCTCTCATATTCTTAGAGTTAAATTGATTAAACTACTTGTTATCTAAATTTAGCTCTATGTCAGCATTACTCTTTTTTGGTTATCTTTTATGATTTAACTATTTATAAGCTACAGTTATTGATGCATTTATGTATCAACTAAGATTAATTCATTTATAAGCTATTAGTTAATTTTTATATTCTTTTTTTCTATATTGCATTCTTCTAGTTAAAAGGCTCAACCATTATTTGTCCATTCTTGAATCTTAGCTACATGTTATAACCTGCCTTCTTCATATTTTTTTGTAAAAAATTGCTTGTTATCCATTCATCAACTACAAGTTAGCAATAAATCATTTATGAGTGATCCATTCACTAGCTATCACACACACACACACACACACACACATTACCCCTAGAGAATCAATCTCTATAGTACATTTGTGTCATCCTTGTGAAATCTAGGAAAAACATAAATACTAATACTTCACCCCAAATTCTATGTTTTTCAATAGTTCAAATACATTAAATTTATTCTTTTAATAAAAAAACAATACTAAACATTGTGTTTTCATTAAAATGAAAGTTTTTGTTCCAATGACAGTTAACAAAATATCAAAATTTATATTAACATAATGAAATCTAGAAAACATATTTTTTTTCATAATACAATATACTCTAATTAAAACAAAAGCCATAATTCTTATATTTCATCTTCAAAATACACCTTAAATAACAAAAATATATAATCCATTTTTTGAAATAAAATGATAAAAACTACTACAAATTATATCATATTATTCTATAGCTTAGAACCCAAGTAACATATCTCAATATCTTTACAAAAAAAAACATACACTTAGTGGCTATTTATACATAAACATATGACCATTCAATGATAACTAATAAAAAATCTAACTCAAAAAACTCAATGTTACAGCCAACGGAGTGCAACATGGATCTGGGCATTACTATTGATCTCAGAAAACAAAGTTCATCATCGAAAAAGACAATAACTTGAGATTAAAGTAAAGTATTACTTTCATGATAAATATTGACCATTTTCATGGTTAAGTAAAAAATAATATGAAAGATTTTGAATTATTGATAATAATAATAATCTATTTTTTTAAGGTTATAGCTAAAAGAAACATCAAATTGGTGTATAAGACCCTTGTTTGTGGAACAAGGGACCTCTTCTGGGCAGCCATTTAACTGCTAAAGCATACAAAAATGTACATACATTACCCTCTGGATTTAAACCTATAACCTCCTAAAAACACACTCAATATAACATACTCAAAATTTTTTGAGTAATCCATTATAACCTTAATAACACAATAACACAGCACAAAGTAACCAATCAAATTAGATGATTGACTACAACACTAACAAATCAAAGAAAATTGACAACTAAAACGTACCTCTCTTTATAATAGAAACTTAATAATAACATAGAATACCAAACCAACTTATTAAAAAAACGCCTATAAAACAACACGATTTACTGATCAGGTTTTCAAAACCCACCACGCCGACGCAAGACAAGGTGGAGGGTAGATTCCTTCTGAATGTTGTAATCAGCAAGAGTTCGACCATCCTCCAGCTGCTTGCCACCAAAAATAAGCCTTTGCTGATCAGGAGGAATCCCTTCTTTGTCCTGAATTTTAGCCTTCACATTATCAATCGTATCAGAACTCTCAACCTCCAGTGTGATCGTCTTACCCGTCAGTGTCTTCACAAATATCTGCATACCACCACGGAGGCGAAGGACGAGATGCAGCGTAGATTCCTTTTGAATGTTGTAATCGGCCAGAGTCCTCCCATCTTCAAGTTGCTTTCCTGCAAAGATCAATCTCTGTTCGTCCGGATAAATTCCCAGCTTATCCTGAATCTTGGCCTTCACATTATCAATAGTGTCCGAGCTCTCAACTTCGAAAGTTATTGTCTTTCCTGTTAACGTTTTGACAAAGATTTTCATCCTCCTCTGAGACGGAGAACAAGGTGAGGCGTTGATTCCTTCTAGATGTTGTAACGAGAAAGAGTGCGTCCGTCCTCGAGCTGCAAAGATCAACCTCTGGTGATCGGGTAGAATCCCCTCTTTGTCTTGAATCTTAGCCCAACGATAAGAACCTTCAAGAAAGAAAAGACGATAGAATTATAACTCTGAAAAGACGATAGAATTCATGGCAGCTTACGATACAATACCTGAAAGAAATGTGTGCGGTTTGATTGTTTCGTCCTCGGTTTACAGAAATATTCCAAGATTGAAATGGCAATGAAAAGAAGAGGAGGGTTGATTCCTATTTAATGGGTTAACTGTAAGTCTGCACTAGTTATCTTTTAGTTATGTGCCATGAATTATTGGTTATCTATTTATGAGTTACTAGTTATCTATGTATCAATTACTAATATTCAATTCATACTACCAGTTCTCTGTATAATTGTTTATTTCTAATTTTTAAGAAACTCTATAGTGTCAATCTAAAGAAACTCTAAGCTACCAACAACAACAATATTAATATGATATATATTTGAATTATTAATAGTTATCTAATACTTAATCTAATATAACTATGATTAGAGTTGAAGTGAAGTTAATAGTTGTAAAATCATTGAAGTTAAGCTAATAGTTGTATCTAAAAGTCAATTTCAAATTAATATATTGGGGATTGTAATTCAAGTTTATTGCAATTCAAGTTAAAGTAGTGATTGGAGTTGAAGTTAACTTAAAGCCTTATCATCATTGGAGTTGATGTAATACTTGTATCTAATAATATAATAGTTGTACATTGGAGTTTTAATTACCATGTTGAAGTTGAATTTTATTTTTTCCTGCTATCACAAAGTGTATCACATGTTAACTAAGCTATTTAATTTTATTTTTTTTGAAATTGTTCATTATGAGCTTTGAACTAGGCCCATAATATCAATGCGTGTCTCATTCTCACCCATAGATGAAAAATCATAAATGGTAGTCCACCCCAGAATTCTACGATATAAATGCCTATCAATGTAATTAGCTAGATGCCCAACTTCCAAATGGAGGAGTTTATTAGGAGTTCAAATGACTTTCCTGGGAGTTAGATTGTTACACTAATGCACATTAACTAGACTCCTAGATGCCATATGTACTTTGACTAAGCCTTAAGGAATTATAGTTGAAGTTCATGTAATATTTGTAGAATCATTAGACTTCAACTATTATTTGTATCTAATAGTTATCCAATATAACTGTGATTAGAAGTCACGATTGGAGTTGAATTTAAGCTAATAGTTGTATCATTAATGGAGTTAACTCATAGCTTATCTAATAATTAAATAGTTGAAGTTGATTTTTAGTTTTTCCAACTAATAGTTGTATATAATAATTAATTTAAAAGTTAATTAAGGAGATAAATGTTTTTTATTTGAGATTTGGGGTGGACTACGGCCTCTTCTTTTTCATCTATGGACAAGGATGAGACAAGTGTACTATTAGAATTGATTCTATGTAAGTAGTTCAAATTTTGAAATAAACAAAATTATAAGAAAATGAATACAAAAAATAACACGTAGCTAGATGATGAATAGATAACTAGTAACAATGCATGGATATCTCATAGCTAATGAATAGATAACCAATAATTCATGGAAAATAACTAGAGAATGTGAGATAAAAATATAAAAAATATAAAAAATAATTGATAGTTGATAAATGGATTACATGAAGAATGTTGGTGATAACATGTAGCTAAGCATGGATAACTCATACTTGAACCTACTTAACTAAAGAATATGAGGAATACAAAATATTCCAAACTATCTTCCATTCCATAACTATCTCTCAACCATTTGATCCTGTTGATGGGCATATGCGACTATGCACGTAACGAGGAGGACAACCCAGACCAGGATCCTTAGAGCAGGTTCCAAGCTGTTTGGGATGGTTGTTTCCGACATGTTTAAAGGCTCTGTTAGCCTGAAAATCTAACTAAAATAAGTCTAAAAGCTGAAACTAAAATCTACTGCTTATTAGTTCAATAGTTCTATAATATACTTGTAAATGTACAAAACAAATTATTAAAGGGAATTACTAAATTAATTTGACATATGTACACAATCAACTACTGTAATCAACATAATAAAATAATTAATCTATGAATGCAATAATAATTAATGATGATATTAATAAATCCAATTAATTTACATAACCTACACTATTAACAAATGCACATTAAAACACATGATTGAAAAAATAACATATCAAAACATAAATGTGACAATCTGATCCAATAATTGCATAAAGAAAAACTACTATTAACCTAACTTAAAATGTCTGATCTCGATCGGGAGCCAAAAAAAAAAATATTAAACTGAAATCAAATCTGTCAATGAATGTAATGCATAAATAATCTTGAACATATACCAGAGAAATCCAGAAACTAACCAAGATCATACAATAGGCAGACATATCATATATGTTATGATAACAATCATAAAATTTACAACATGATATTCATCAACAAATCTGGAATCAGCATAAGTCGATAATGATATAAATGTAATATATTTGCAAAACTCATCAAATGAATGATAACAAAACATTAGTATTGCAAAAATCATCAAATGAATGATAACAAAACATTAGTATTGCAGAAAAAAGGAACAAGATCAATGGATATCAAAAATACACTTGCATAGTATTAAAATACTGTAAATGTATATGGATATCACCAGTATTAAAGATGTTGTAGCCACTAGCAAAAAATTGCCTCCAGTCACAGAGAATAATTACAGTGATCCTGCCATGTCTTTTCTCCCACTATCGACCTCCTGGCAGCAGCGTTTTCAGAGCTGGAAGAAAAATCTCCCGTGGCACTAATGAACGCTCCCAACTCTTTCAGCAATTAGGCATTAAGATCTCCTTGAAGAAATAATTCTTCAAACAAAACTCATCCCTGGTAGCAGTCTTTTTATAGCTTTCAAAAGAGAAATATTTTAAACTGTAACAGCCCCCCTCCTCCAGCAATCAAATTCTTCTCTGTTTAAATAAACCATGATCAGAAGAAATGAAACCAAGTTAAGCTCTGTACAGGCGAATTTCTGGAAACAACCATTTCGTTGCCGGCCGCAACTGCAAAAATCATGCTCAAAGGATCCTCGAAATCTCCTAGAGTCCATCATTTTCTGGCGAAATCCCCCTAAGTAAAGCTAAATGGGTCGGTTCTGAAGAAAACCCATGTGCCAGATTTCTTAGATCTGCCTCCATTTGCTCACAATATAGCTCAGAAAATCGCGTGTCAGTTAGCTACGCGATTTCGGCAACTGGCTGAAAATGAAATTTGTGGAGATTACTTGATTGTTTTTTACTATCATCTACAGTTGCCACTAATGAATTAGATGCCTGAAATCTGGGAAAAAATTCCTTTACTTCATGTTGGCAATCAATTGAATGTAAAACTTGCAAGCTCGAGATGTAGATTTGTTGCCTTAAAATCTTAGATTTTAACTGATTTTGAACCTTCATCAAATATGGATCCACCAAATCTGCTCCCTTAAAATCCATAGTGAATTAATTGCCTGGTTTTTCCTGAATATATGCACCTTTTAAAACTGAAAATACCCAATCATTTAACCCAAAAAAAATATCTTAGTATTATGCTCTCCCTTCAAAATTTCCAAGAATAATCTTCAACGCTGAGAATAATCTTTGATGTTGATTTTGGGCCTGGAAATTTTGTATCCGAACCTCGCTTCTCAATTATCGACAAGTGCTCTGCCACCTGTTGATAAATTCAATATCTCCCACGTAAAATCGTTGATCTGGAAAATATTGCAAGATAATCACTTCAGCATCAACCATCTCCTTTAAACCAATACCAAAAATGCATAAATTTTATTTATAAAAAATCATTATTACATTATGATAATGGTAAGGTTGTCGCGAGGGTAAAACAAATTCAAGAGTTGGAATTTCGTAAAAATGTATACACTTTGGCTCCATATATATCATGAATATATATTCCTTGAATAAATTAATTTTTGGAAACATTAATAATTAATGAGAACACAAAAATTACTTCGAATCATAAGGAATATTCTCACATAAATAATTTAAACCGGTATAAAAAATATGCCCATCATGAATCTGTAAAAATAATTTGGATAAGAGCTTCATACACAAAAGACCAAGATCAATAACATATCAACCTTCTAATTTCAAAACCTTATCAAAATTTATGATAGCTAAATCACATAATAAAATCAGATGATAAATATTTGAATAAGATTATGATAAAAGATATGGTGATTATTAATACTCATGTCTTGATTTTGAATGTAAATTCACTCAAAATAATAATTCCAAAGTAGTGATTTTTTCAACTAATCCATAGTTTGCAAGGATTTTCTTTAAAAACATTGAATTTCATGTTTCAGTAGCTTCTAAAATGTCACCATTTGAGTAGCTGTCAATTTTTTAGTTATGCTATATGAAATTCAAACATTTCATCAAAACAAAACACAATTTTGTTTGATGAAATAATGTTTTTTAAAGGCTGTTGGGTAGGGGCACAACAGATGGCGACTGACTGGGCGAAACAGTTATCTCTGCGAAAACATGAAATCTGACTTGTGTATGTAGTAAGATAAGAAAATTTTTCTTTAACTCAGATTAACATTTTCCTGAAGACAAAAGAACTGTCCCTGGTGATAAGACTAGATTTCAAACTAATACCAGATTCGATTCTTTTATCATTATCCAGAGATTACCTTCAAAAATGATACGAATTTTAAGTTTTTTCAGAAAACATAAGACTCCAAAAGAAATTAGTCCTGGGAAATACAATGCAATTTTCATATTTGACCAGTTTTTTTAAGATATGATCCCAATGCTACAGTCATGACCCTCCTACCCGCAGGCGTCCATAGCCTCGGAAGGGTTGACTTTTAACCATATATCCTATCGTTCTAGTCCCAAGATAAGATAAAACACGAATATTTGGAACTTCTCAATTTATTAATGGGTAAGCTGCGTTGGAACCTCTTCATGAGTGTGGGATGACCTCGGATTCTTATAGATTTTTTATATATATAACAATTTATGATTTGGAATCCAAGTATGTCACAGACGGAGCCCTCCTGCATGCAGGCGTCTATAGCCTCGAAAGGGTACGTCTTTTAACCCATTCTACCCAACGGCTTATATCCCAAGCTAATAAGTTTAAAGAAGGTTTCATACTCAGCATTTAAGTGCTCATCCACAAGAGATTGGCATGTTTATAATGGGGGAACGTAATAGGAAACTATTTACGATTAAGATAGCGTAAAGGATCTATAGATAACTGATTTTTTTATTAAATTACAATGCTTTCCCAGAACTGATTTCTAAATAAGTAATAGAATTCCTAGTAATAGTGACTTCGATATTCATTAAATCCAACAATTTGAGGATAATGATAAAAGAAACGAAATAAAGTAAAAGTTTTCGTCTAGTAGTTTTTTGTTTACCACAGTTCAATTTCTTTTTCTTTTATTTCTGAGATAAGAACATATTTCTAAAAGTCTCGCTTTCTTCATATTTTATATAATTAGATTCCAATTTTATGACATAAAAACCATTCTCAAATCTGAATCATTTCTCCTGGTTTTGAAAAAGCAAAAGAACAACAAAATTAAAAGAAAAAGCAAAATAATATATACATGAGTTTTATTTGAGCAAATTATTGAAACAAAGGATTTCAAAGTCTATGAGAAAAAACTAAGTAAAGAAAATGAAAATTTTAAAATAAATTATACACACATAACACATGAGTTAAATCAAGATCTCATCAAATAGAAAATAGGTCTAACAATATATGACTAATTCCAGCAAAAGAAAATGAGAGATTAAAATAGATTAACATATTTTGAATTTTTTATCCCTAAATTTTCAATTAAGTCAAAGTTGTTTTTTAATTATTGATGAGATGTCAATCTAATGTGTTTTATTCAAAAATAAAAATAACAAAATAAATCCTAATGAGTATGCAGGTATAAAAAGATGAAAGGTTCTTTCTTTTAATGAGACGATTAAAGAAAATGAGAGAAAGTAAAGAACTACTTCCGTGACAATGATGTCGTCATCTCATTCTTAAAAGGATGTTGTCGCAACTCCATGCATCTGCATTTATTCAAATGTAAACAAACACAAATCATCCTAAATTATAAACCTAACCTAAACTAAAAAAATAAAATATATACAAACTAAGTAAACGAAAATTTCCAATGAAGCCATCGTAATAACTCCAATCCTACAAAATCAAACAAAATGAAAGTCAGCAATAAGAATTGAAGTATTTTGCAACAAAAAATAAACAAATCAGACTTACCATTTTGACTTTCAATAAACAAAGTAAATGCCAACTTACCATTCTCCGGAAACTTCGCAAGAAAATATCTCTCGAGCTAATCTGCAATCCTATCATAATATGTGTGATTAAAATAGGATTGTTCAAAATAATATGGTAATGAGAGAGATATATCGTGACAATCATGTGCTAAAGTTTTGTGCAAATAATCATGTGAAAGAAACTCAAAGTTAAACAATCCTTCCTGTAGGTTTTTATCCCTATGAACATCATCTTGCAAACAAACACATTGTTTAAAAAGATCATGAAATTCAGATTCAATTTTCTTAAATTCAAGTTCAAGAGTTTTCTCCACATTATGATTAATATCCTGATCAATTTGATAGGGATTAAATTCCTCATAATGACTAACTTGAGATGAGCTAATGGAATCCAACAAGGTAGGTGAAAAATCATCATTAATTATTGTAAGATGTAAATCATGATAATGATCAACATTGACTTTACCTATTCCATATTGATTTTCAAACTCAAGTGACTGATCATGATAAGATTGTTGATCTAAGAATTTCGATGAATCATAAGAAACTTCTTCAAGTCTACTTGTTTGAATATTTCTTAATTCCCATGTATGTAATTGAGGAAATGTTTCATGGGAAGAAAGATTAATCTCTTCATTTTCTAAATGTAAATCATGATTGTATTGTACCGCATAAGATTGTGACAATGTGAAATCAAAATCATAAGAATATGAACTATGCATTGCCTATTGATAAAAAATATCAGAGTACAAAGAAAAATATGTTGAAGCATCATTACAGGAAAACTCTTCATTAAATAATTCCTCTTCAAAAGATAAGTTATGGGTGGTTTGGTTTATTCTTCTAGGATAAGCTGATTAATATCCGTGACACAATCCACAGAAAAATCTGAACATAATAAGTTATCTGAGGTTTTACTATGTTCATCATAAGAATATAGATGTGGTAGAAAATCATTGGATTCTTTAGAATAAGAAAAATAAAGAACTAATGGAGATGGGATAAAATGATCAACGATACGATCTCCACAAGATGAATCTCGAATCTCTTTAGCCAAACTACAAGTTTTAGATTCAATTTCTTTTGTTTCTGAAATAGAAGTAGGAACATGACAATTTTTTTCATAAACTTCTTTCTCATTTAACGAAGATATAGAAATATCATAATTTGATAAATCATGTTCTTCAAAATCCACATCTGTCAAAGTGAAAAACGTTGTCAAACAAGATTGGTTGTCTTCCACTTCTAAATTTTCAGAATTTTCATGAAAAACTAAATCAAACTGTGAATGATCATTAAATAAAAATTCAGATTGATTAGCTTCTAAATCTTGTTCATTTGAAAAAATCAAATGATGAAGCCATTCACCTAAACACGGAATATCTTTCAAAGGAAACCTATAACAAAGATTAAGAAATCTATCAATGAAGTCTTCCACTGATTCATCTTTGGCTTTCCTTAAATTTTTTAATTCAGTGCACAAACTAATGAAATCATAATTCCCAAAAGAGACTAAAAATGCACTAATTAAATGTTCAAAAGAATGGATGGAGGCTACCGGCAAGGTTTCACACCATTTCTTGATTTGTCCTTCAAAAGTAAGAGTCAAGCATATGCACAAAACATCTTTATCAGTAATGTCGTGAAGGATACATTGATCAATAAATTGTAAAACATGTTCATATGCAGATGTTAATTTCTCATCATTAAATTTGTTTTCTGTCAATAGATCAACTATACTTGTTGGAGTATCAATCATAATTCTTCAAGAATAACATCTCCAACGAGAAAAGCATCTCCAAATCGGAACAGAAGCCATTAATCAATAATATAGCTCCAGTAGACTAACTTGTCATCTACTAGCCCTCCTTCTAGCGTGAATGTTGACGGGCATATGCGACTATGCACGTAATGAGGAAGACAACCCAGACCGGGATCCTTAGAGCAGGTTCCAAGCTGTTTGGGATGGTTGTTTCCGACAGGTTTAAAGGCTGTGTTAGGCTGAAAATCTAACTAAAATAAGTCTAAAAGCTGAAACTAAAATCTACTGCTTATTAGTTCAATAGTTCTATAATATACTTGTAAATGTACAAAACAAATTATTAAAGGGAATTACTAAATTAATTTGACATATGTACACAATCAACTACTGTAATCAACATAATAAAATAATTAATATATGAATGCAATAATAATTAATGAGATATTAATAAATCCAATTAATTTACATAACTTACACTATTAACAAATGTACATTAAAACACAGGATTGAAAAAATAACATATCAAAACATAAATGTGACAATCTGATCCAATAATTGCATAAAGAAAAACTACTATTAACCTAACTTAAAATGTCTGATCTCGATCGGGAGCCAAAAAAAAAAATATTAAACTGAAATCAAATCTGTCAATGAATCTAATGCATAAATAATCTTGAACATATACGAGAGAAATCCAGAAACTAATCAAGATCATACAATAGGTAGACATATCATATATGTTATGATAACAATCATAAAATTTACAACATGATATTCATCAACAAATCTAGAATCAGCATAAGTCGATAATGATATAAATGTAATATATTTGCAAAACTCATCAAAGGAATGATAACAAAACATTAGTATTGCAGAAAAAAGGAACAAGATCAATGGATATCAAAAATACACTTGCATAGTATTAAAATACTGTAAATGTATATGGATATCACCAGTCTTAAAGATGTTGTAGCCACTTGCAAAAAATTGCCTCCAGTCACAGAGAATAATTACAGTGATCTTGCCATGTCTTTTCTCCCACTATCGACCTCCTGGCAGCAGCGTTTTCAGAGCTGGAAGAAAAATCTCCCCTGGCACTAATGAATGCTCCCAACTCTTTCAACAATCAGGCATTAAGATCTCCTTGAAGAAATAATTCTTCAAACAAACCTCATCCCTGGTACGAGTCTTTTTATAGATTTCAAAAGATAAATCTTTTAAACTGTAGCAGCCCCCCTCCTCCAGCAATCAAATTATTCTCTGTTTAAATAAACCATGATCAGAAGAAATGAAACCAAGTTAAGCTCTGTACAGGCAAATTTCTCGAAACAACCATTTCGTTGCCGGCCGCAACTGCAAAAATCGTGCTCAAAGGATCCTCGAAATCTCTTAGAATCCATCATTTTCTGGCAAAATCCACTCAATTAAAGCTAAATGGGTCCGTTATGAAGAAAACCCATGTGCCATATTTCTTAGATCTGCCTCCATTTGCTCAAAATATAGCTCAGAAAATCGCCTGTCAGTTAGCTACGTGATTTCGGCAACTGGCTGAAAATGAAATTTGTGGAGATCACTTGATTGCTTTTTACTATCATCTGCAGTTGCCACTAATGAATTAGATGCCTGAAATCTGGGAAAAAATTCCTTTACTTCATGTTGGCAATCAATTGAATGTAAAACTTGCAAGCTGGAGATGTAGATTTGTTGCCTTAAAATCTTAGATTTTAATTGATTTTGAACCTTCATCAAATATGGATCCACCAAATATGCTCCCTTAAAATCCATAGTGAATTAATTGCCAGGTTTTTCCTAAATATATGCACCTTTTAAAACTCAAAAACCCAATCATTTAACCCAAAAAAAATATCTTAGTATTATGCTCTGCCTTCAAAATTTCCGAGAATAATCTTCAACGCTGAGGATAATCTTTGATGTTGATTTTGGGCCTAGAAATTTTGTATCCGAACCTCGCTTCTCAATTATCGACAAGTGCTCTGCCACCTGTTGATAAATTCAATATCTCCCACGTAAAATCGTTGATCTGGATAATATTGCAAGATAATCACTTCAGCATCAACCATCTCCTTTAAACCAATACCAGAAATGCATAAATTTTATTTATAAAAAATCATTATTACATTATGTTAATGGTAAGGTTGTCGGGAGGGTAAAACAAATTCAAGAGTTGGAATTTCGTAAAAATGTATACACTTTGGCCCCATATATATCATGAATATATATTCCTTGAATAAATTAATTTTTGGAAACATTAATAATTAATGAGAACACAAAAATTACTTCGAATCATAAGGAATATTCTCACATAAATAATTTAAACCGGTATAAAAAATATACCCATCATGAATCTGTAAAAATAATTTGGATAAGAGCTTCATACACAAAAGACCAAGAGCAATAACATATCAACCTTCTAATTTCAAAACCTTATCAAAATTTATGATAGCTAAATCACATAATAAAATCAGATGATAAATATTTGAATAAGATTTCAAGATTAGATTATGATAAAAGATATGGTGATTATTAATACTCATGTTTTTATTTTGAATGTAAATTCACTCAAAATAATAATTCCAAAGTAGTGATTTTTTCAACTAATCCATAGTTTGCAAAGATTTTCTTTAAAAACATTGAATTTCATGTTTCAGTAGCTTCTAAAATGTCACCATTTTAGTAGCTGTCAATTTTTTAGTTATGCTATATGAAATTCAAACATTTCATCAAAACAAAACACAATTTTGTTTGATGAAATAATGTTTTTTAAAGGCTGTTGGGTAGAGGCACAACAGATCCCTATCGACGTGATCTAGCCACAAACTATGTGGGTGTGCTAGTATATTTGCAATTGCAATTCAAGTAAAAGTCAATATTGGAATTGACATTAAGCTAATAGTTTTACCATAAATGGAGTTAAGCTAATAGTTGTACCATGAATGGGGTTAAGCTCATAGTTGTATCTATTAATCAAATAGTTGTATCTAATAATCAAATAGTTGAAGTTGAAGTTTAGTTTTTCCAACTATCATGAATTGTACTTATGAGATGCTAACTAAGCTATTTTTCTTTTTTCAAATGATTAATGATCAGTTTTGGATGACGCCCATAGAATTAATATGGATAATAAACTTGTTTCATTATCATCTATAGATGAAAAATCATAGATGGAAATCCACCCCAAAATATATACGCCTATTGGTGTAATTAATGCCCATCTGCCTAAAAATTGAACTAAAGGCAAATGTAACACACATATATATTTATATATATACAATTTAACATGTCCATAAGATTTTAAGTATGCAATAATAATCCACTAATAATTTCTACATAACTGAGAGGCAATAGAATACCTTAAGGTCTAGTTGAGTTAGCAAGTGAGTCTTTAGTCAAACAAGGTAGTCTAACCAACTAGCAGGGTTGAACCATGCTAAACGCTAGTTCTAAGAAACATGTGTGGTTGCCTATCCCTTTGTGTCTACAACTTTGATAGTTCCATAATAGAAACCTCATTTAGTTCTATATTTGTTGGACAAAGTTGGTGCTATTCCAAATGTATGTAGTATTTTGGGTGAAAAATGTGGCTTATATTCAACGCAAACACTAAGTAGCACTGATTTTAGCGCCATAATTACCTCTTGTAGTTAGCTCCCTATTTAGCTTCCAATTTAGTGTGTTTTGTAGATTGCAGTAATCACTGACTAGCTTCCATTCTAGCTTCCTTTGTAGCTTCTATTTTAGCATCCTTTTTAGCTTCCAATTTAGCTTTATATATATCAAGGATTAGAATGATGATGATGATGATCACAATTACGATGATGATTAGGATGCCAATCACAACGATGATGACAATGACACAAATAATGACAAACAAAGTAGTGATGATGATAACAATGACCATGATGACTAGTGTAGAGTTGATGATGATGATGGCGGTGATGAGGAGGAGGAAGGTGACGATGATAATGACAATGACAATGATGATGATGGAAATGACATTAATAATGACAACAATGATGATGATGGAAATGGCATTGATTACGATGACAATGATGATGATGACAATGATAACAATGATGATAATGACAATGATGATGATAACAACTTAGGGATTAGGGGTTATGGGGTTGAAAGGTTAAGGCATTATGGATTATGGATTAGAGGGTTAAGGTTTAAGGGCTTATGTTTTAAGATTTAGGGGGTTTAGGGGTTAAGTTCTTAGGATATGTGGTTTACGGAATAGGGGTTAGGGATTAGGGAGTTATGGTTTACTGGGTTAGGGGTTATGTATTAAGGGTTTCAAGGTTTAAGGGTTAATGAATTATGGATTATTGGTTAAGAGGTTAGGGTTTAAGAGGTTACCAAGTAGGGAATAAGGGGTTATAGGGTTTAGGAGATAAGGGTTAAGGACTTATGAGTAAAGAAATTTAAGGGTTAGGGGATTTATGGGTTAGAGGGTTAAGGGCTTAGGGGTTTATGGGTTGGGGGATAATGGGTTAGGGTTTAAGGACATAGGAGTTACAGGGATAACATGTTAGGGATTAAGGGGTTAAGTTGTTAAGATATTGGGGGTTAAGGGAATAATGTCTTTAGTGGTTAAGGGATTTATGGGTTAAGGGATTATGGGACAAGGGATAAACGATTAGGGGTTAAGGGATTAGGGGTTAGTGGATTAGGGATTAGGGGGTTTAAAGGTTAAGGGACTAGGGATTACATATTAACGGATTAAGGCTTAGGGGTTATGTGGATTCAGGATTAATGGATTTAGGGTAGGGTGTTTATGGATTAGGGGTTTTAGGCGTTAAGTTTTAAGGATCTACGAGTTAATGATTTTGACTGTTGTAGGTATAGTGTATTAGGTATCAACATGTTAAGGCCTTCGGGGTTAAGGAGATAGGGGATTTATGTATTAGGGGATTTAGGGGTTAAAATATTATGGGCTAAGGGATTATGGATTACTGGTCTAGGGATTAAGGGTAAAGGGATTATGGGGTGAAGGGATTAGAGGTTAGGGGTTTAAAGGTTAAGGTATTATGGATAACAAGTTAAGGGCTAAGGATTTGTGGGTTTTAGGGGTAATGGAATTTAGTGGTTTATGGACTAAAGGTAGGGGGTTTATCATATATGGGATTTAGGGTTTAGGGGCTTACGGGGTTAGGTGTTAAAAGGTTTTATGGGTTTAGTGTTCAATTGATGAGGGATTAGTGGTTAAGGGATCAAGGGTTAGTTCTTAGGGAATAGGGAATTATGGATTAGGGACTTTAGGGAATACAGGTTAAGGAATTATGAGTAAAGGAATTTAGGGGTTGAGGGGTTAACATATTATGTGTTAGGTTATTTATGGGTTAGAGGTTTATTTTCTTATGGGTTTATAGGGCATAGGTTAACTAGGTTTAGGGTTCAAGTAATTAGGGTTATGGGATTTATGGGTGAAGGGATTAGGCGTTAACGATCTAAGGGTGAAGGGATTATGGGTTGGGGGATGAGGTATTAGGGGTTTTTAATGCTAAGGGATTAGAGAATAGGGTTTAGGAGTCTTAGGGGTCAATGGACTTAGGTTTTTAGGGATTAGGGGTAAGGCTTTATAGGTTAGGGTGTTTAGTGGTTAGTGTTGGGGAAACCTCTCATCCACAAGATATTGAATAAAATAAAAGAAGGAAGGGAATAATATTCTAAGATAATGGGTTGTATCCAAATAATCCATTCACTCACTTAAGCACAAGACATCATGATGAGAACATCATAGTAAATAATGGGTGTGGAAGACAACTCAAAATTCATATATTAGAAAACCCATACGGTCACTTATTTATAGTTTCTAGATATAACCAACTACCTAAAAATAAGGAAGATTTGGTCAACAAATAGGTATCTTTGGTCAAACATAAGGAATTACCAAGCCCAAAATGTATCCTAAATAAGAATA
Organism: Pseudotsuga menziesii; assembly: GCA_001517045.1. NCBI lineage: Eukaryota > Viridiplantae > Streptophyta > Pinopsida > Pinales > Pinaceae > Pseudotsuga > Pseudotsuga menziesii. The sequence continues at coordinate 290,945 of LPNX010172461.1, forward strand.
AGGTAGAGAGAGATAAGAAAAATGAGAGAAAAAAGAGAATATTATGGTATTTTTGCGATAATGTTTGATACTAAAATCATAGTTTGTCTCTCTTAGTGCCGTTAAAAAGGTATCATCGAGGGATAAAACTTTGGTGCTTTGAGCTTTGCAAGATTCCTCACAGTTTGTCCAAGGCATGCATTTTTGTAAATATGGGCATGAGGAATCTTGAAAAGCATATTTTGAAAGATGCTTTCTAAAAAGAATATTTTAAAGCATATTATCGAAGATTATTTTCAGAAAGAATCTTTGAAAAGATTTTTTTGAGATTCCTCATTCTCATATTTAAAAAATGCATGCCCTAACCAAACCGGAAGGAATCTCCTGAAGCTCCAAACGAGAAAGTTTTAACCCTCAACAACACCTTTCCAACGGTACCAAGATATCCCCAATAAAAATTTTGCACCAAACGTTATTGCAAAAATACCATTGTATTCTCTCTTTTTTTCTCATTTTTGCTTATGTCTCTCTACCTTTTCTTATTTAGGATAAATTGTAGAAGAGGGTAGAATGTTATGAAACTGTTTCCAAAGAATACACAATGTCCCAAATTTTAGTTGGTTGTTCAATAAACTATTTAGTCATTCTGTAAACTTGCTTGGGTGGTCCTCTAGTCTACTGCTCCGTTATTCACCTATTGTCAAAAAAATCGTTGACATTGGAAGATCCATAGGTGTGATGAACCATCAAAACCCTAGGTTCCAACACCCCCCATCAACACAACTTTCTAGAGATTTAGGAGGTTGAATTACTTGTTCTTAACAAAACTTCATAATTGCATATTCTTGAAGCCCGAGTATAGCCCGACATTTCACAAAATTAACTTCTAGAAAAGGATTCATAAATATATCAACAACATGATTATCAGTTCTGCAATAAATAATTGAGACATCATTCTCATGTACAAGCTATTTTAGATAATGAACATGGAGTTCAACATGCTTCATCTTGTTATGATTAACAGGATTATCAATGACTTAAACAGAACCTTAATTATCATAGTAGATAATAGTATCGGCCTAAACAAGAAATCCAAAATCATTGGGAAGATGATGAACACAAACTCCCTCTCTTCCTACATTGAAATCATCGTGATACTTGGCTTGTATAGTTTAAAGAGGGACTACCTTTTGTATCTTACCTGACCAAACCAGGGGTCCAAAGCTTTGTTGAATTATATAACCAAAATTATACTTTTAGTCTTCAATGTGACCACCCGAATTGGAATCGGTGTACCCGATTGGTGGGTTAGAGCTTTGACAATACTTGATACCGAACTAATAAGTACCTTTAATGTAACAAAAAAACTTGTTTGGAGCTTTTCATTGGCTTTCACAAGGATCCTACATGAATCAAGAAACCACACTAAAATAAAAAAGATAGATTCTGTCAATTGTGTGTCTAATAAATCAAGATATTGACCAACTATCGATAAAGAGTGCCATAAAATCATGGAGAGTAGTAATATTTCGACAACTTTAATGCCAACTCATAAGGTTTAGCACCCAACTTATATTCGTCCAACTTGAAACATTTAAAAATATCCAAGGCATATCTAGGTTGAGAATTAAGAAAGATTCCATTATGCTTTTTTAAAACTTGAATGCGAAGAAAGAAATGCAAAAGAGCAAGGTCAATCATTTCAAAAGTATTTGCATGTTGCCTCTTTAAAGCCAAAATGAGATTTACATTGTGTCCCGTTATGATAAATCATCAACATAGAATGCCAAAATTAAATTATCACCATGAACATGCAATACATAAACACTGTGATCATATTCACAACGTTTGAGGACCAGATTGACAAAGAACCTATCAATCTTCTCATACCAAGCATGAGGTGCATATTTTAGACCATACAACACCTTCCTTAGTTGGAAAACAAGGCCGAAATATATCACAAAACCAACATATTTCTACATATAGGTTTATTCAGTCATATCTCCAAGAAGAAAGGAACTTTTAACATCTATTTATTGAAGGTCTCAACTAAAACAAGCAACAAGAGAAAGGACCAGTTGAAAAAAGTTTATCTTTGTAACAAGAGAAAATGATTTAATAGTCGATATCTTTTTGCTGAGAGAATCCCTTGGTTATGAAACGATCCTTGCATCATTCAAAAGCACCTTCGGAGGTAAACATGGTAAATTATTCCCATCAAGGGTTCATGACATTATTTCCTTGTGGTTAGGGAAGAAGTTCCCATGTCTTCTTCTTCTTCAAGGAATCAATTTTAGCTTGCATAGTAGTTTCCCATTCTTATATACCTTGAGCATAATCATATATATCTAGATGATATGTGTTGATCACATGTTCCATTAAGGAAACATTTCCAAATTTTTTTTGACTACGAGTCTTTCAACCAATATTAGGATTTCCAACATCTGATCTAGTAGGTTAAATTTTATTAACAACCCATCGAGTTAAGCAAGTCATTAGTGAAGCAGTTTTCTTATCATCTATCATGTGAGTCAAGGAAGTGGGACTGTTGACTTTAATAGTCATAGTTGATTGAATACCAATTGAACTAGGACTAAAATTCATTGATCCAGTTGAGAATCCATAGACTAATACAATTGATCCAGAGTCATCAAAATGTCAAATGGATGATTATTCATTGGACTAGAATTCAACAACTTATTGGATAAAGTTGTTTGATCAAAGATAACACTTTGACTTAGTATGATCTACCGTTTAATTGAATCAAATAGTATTTAGGATTTTGAGACATCAAAGTAGTCCATCATGATGCAGGAATGACTCTTTGGATTCAATTTATTTCTATAGTTACCATTGATACGCACCCAAACAATACATAAAAATGTTATGATACGGCGGACATAGGGTTTCTTACCATTCCACTTCTCGATTAGAGTCATGTCGATGAATTCTCTAGTCAATCAAAATATTCAGGAGATAATTTCAATAGTAGATGGTTTCTTCCCAAAGTTTCATTGGCATGTATTTAGTCTGCAGTAGGCACCTCACCATTTCTACCAAATTCTTATTTTTCATTTTTGCGACATCATTTTGTTGAGTGATGTGAGAGAAATATCTCTAGAAAGTATTAAAGTATTATAACTTCAGAAGATATTCGATTTGTATTGATTGTATTCCTCCTTCAGCAGATGTATATGATGTGATTAGTCATGCAAGAGTCATTTAAAGAGTCAATGTAAACCTATGGATGCAAGTCAGGTTAATAGTAACCAAGTGTCATTATAATAAATACTATTTTTGGTCTCTTACTAAACAGGTCGACCTTTCTAGGTTTAGGTCAAGTCAAGAAACAAATATAAATAGGGGGAGCACCCCTTTATTTGTATACACTCACTCAAGCAAGTTTGCGAGAGAGAGAAAGACAAGTGCACCAGAAAGAAAGAGGAGAAGTTGTCTTTGGGTTTTACACCGTTATGGTTGAGTTCTATATTGAGGACTTTTTGTGGGATTTTCTCCCTTGTGGTTTCCCTAAGGAAAATATTTGTGTTCTTTGTGTTACCATGCTTATTTTTCTCTCACTGATCCTACTATTGTAAATTGTTTTATTTAATTTTCTTCTGATCATCAATGGTTTTTGTTTCTCTCCCTGGGGTTATCCTGAAAAGTCCCCTACCTCGTAGTACATCCTCCATATGAGATTAACATGAGAAATAGTTAGAACTTGTAAGTATAATATCACAAGGGGTGGATATACTATAAAATAATGGCTGAAAGAATAGAAACTACCCATCTGGTTGCAAATATCTTGAAAAAATATGTGGTTTAGAAAAAACGGCACTAAAAACTAATTCTGGATGATGAAGTTATGCTTGATCAAATAAAATGTTGAAGATGTCCCCAATAGTGACGTAGCAGATATTAACTTGACCAAGTAAAAAAAAGAACCCCCCTCTTCCCAAAATCAACCTTTGACAATCAATTCACAATAAAGTTTCTTTGAAGTGAATCACTTTTGTAGAATAAGTGAGGTTCACTTTTACAATAATGTTACTTTTAAATAGTGCGGAAATAAATTAAAAGACTTAAGTGACTCACTTTTTATTTTATTTTATTTATGTGAGATGCACTTTTACAATAAAGTAACTTGAAATTAGAAATTGCATGCATTAAAAGGTAGCTTAATAAGACTTGAACTCAAGACCTATTAAGGAATAAAGCAACTTTGGACCAAGTGAGCTAAGTTTAAAAGGTACATAAAAGAATGGAAAGAGGAAGGGGGCTCTTTTTTTTTTCTTCTTCTTTCTCGTTCTCCATGCTTGTGTTTTTTTCTACAAATCACAAAAAAAAACGAAAAATAGAAACAAAAAAACTTTTTCCACACAATGGGGTTAGATCTTGGTTAGCTTACTCGGAAAGTGTACATTTTCAAGTTTTTTCGTTGTTTCTGATTTTCCGTGATCACACAAGGTGCACGACAAAGAGCATACGTAGTCGAGAAGATAAGAAAAAAAAACTTTCTCTTACTTTTTCTGATTCACCACGATCACGCAGGGTGCATGGAAAAGAGCATACGCAGTCAAGGAAGGCAACAGTTCGAGATTAAAACAAAAAATATCTAATAATAAAACTGATAAGATATGAGAGATTTAAAAAAAAAAAATCTGTCACTGTAACATTATACCTTTAGATTTGCCGAAATGGGTGTTTCTGGAACAAATGGAAACAATTTTTGATGAAATGAAAAATATTTCCCAATGCAAATGGTGCTTCGGACACAGTGGAACAGCTCCCACAAGGAAAAAATGAACAGAAAATCCAAAGCTAGAAACCCTTTCAAAGTTTCGGCAACATCGGTTCCAAATCTAAATAAAAACCAAAAGCAACTCTTCATAAACGCTCTGATACCATGTTTGGGTACACAAGGTACTCCCAAAAAACTGAACACCTTGAGCAACTACTTCACACAAGTAGATCATAGATCAGAACCTGATGTTTGTCACATGGTTAAAACCCTCGAGAGGGAAACAGTCCACGGCCCCAGCCAAATAGCTACTTGGAGGAATTTATTATTCAAAAGAAGGAAAGTTACATGAGATTCTCATAATCGATCAACTAGCCAAGGACCCTCTATTCTCTTTAAATAGATATCATAGACCAATCAGGTGTTAAGCCATGGATCAATGGTAGGTATGATCTAAGAGAAGTTGAACCGTCGCATCACTCTATGTGTAGAACATATCGTGACTGTTGGATTAGAATATTTACAAATGCATACTAATGCATACTAAAGAAACACACTTTCACCTAACAGATATATTACACAAGTTGATCTTAACTAACTCCTAAGTGTCTAAATATCCTAACACGACCATGGACATTGGGGCATAAACGCGCTAAAGGAAAATCTTGATACATAGAAGTATTTGATGATAGCGATGAACATGAAGGGGGTTTGGATGAATAAGGGGACATTTTAGATCAAGAGGAGGAATATGAAACAATAGCTGAAGAAGAAAAACAAGAAGAAAATCATCCTTCACCTGACAAAGCAAGAATGGAAGTACTTTCAGTAGTGCAAGGGTGTGGTATTGGGACAAAGAGCTTAAATTTTGGTAGATGGACGAGCTACAAATAATTTCATTGATGTAGAGATGGTGGAGAAAATAACTATACCAAGTGAACAATTCGATGGATTCATAGTTCTCATTCTAGGTCACAATACAATGCAATGCAACACATGGGATCCAAAGATACAAGTCACCATAGGTAACTATACTTTTGTTGATAGTTTTTATGTGGTTAATGTTGCTTATACTAATGTAGAATTGGGAGTGAAATGGTTGTATTTTATAGCAGAGCATTTATTAAATTATCAAATTCCTAAAATGAAATTTCAAGATTCAACAGGTGTACTAAGAGTTGTGAGAGGGCAGCACACTTACACAAAATAGGTAGTAAATTGCAATAGTATGAGATATATATTGAGGCATGGTGATGTATAATGGGATTCTGAATGTTATATTATCTCTCCCAAGACAAATATCATAGTTGTTAAACACCCAAAGGAGATAGATACACTTTTTCACAAATACGAAAAAGTTTTCAGAGATCTTCCACATGGTAGACCACCTGATAGGGGGGTTGAGCATAACATTGTTTTGGAGGAGGGTACTTCACCCATTTAGATACCACCTTATAGACATACAAAGAAGTCTAGAGATGAGATTGACAAGTCCATTGAAGAACTCTTATAGTTGGGACTCATTAGACCAAGCTCTATCCCTTATGCTTCTTCAGTAGTGTTGGTAAAGAAAAAATATGGAACTTTAAGGATGTGTATAGTCTTATAGATTTGAGCAAGAAGATCATCAAGAATATATATCTTATTCCTAGGATTGATGATCTCATGGATGAGCTATTTGCAGCTAATTACTTTTCCAAAATTGACCTTATATCTGGTTATCACCAAATTAGGATGGAGGAAGATGTGCAAAAGACTTCTTTTCGATATCGTTATGGTCACTTTGAGTTTCTTGTTATGCCATTTGGGTTGAATAATTCTTGAGCTAAATTTCAATCATGTATGAATAGAATATTTTCCAATTATCTTAGAATGTTTGTTTTAGTCTTCTTTGATGATATTCTCATTTATAGTAAAACGTAGGAAGAGCACTTGCAACACCTAGAGATTGTCTTGAAAACTTAGCAAGAATAGTATTTGTATGCTAAGATGTCTAAATGTGAATTTTGGATGAAAGAACTATTATATATTGGGAAATATGGAGTGAAAGTGCACATGGAAAATATCAAGGCTAATGGCCATCACAAAAAAAAATCACAGAATTAAGAGGCTTCATTGGAATATGTACATACTACAGAAAGTTTGTGAAAGGGTTCTCCAAGTTGAGTTTTACACTCATTGATTTCACTAAGAAGGATGATTTAAAATGGAATGAAGACGCTGAAAATTCCTTCCAAGAAATGAAAGAGGTAATGATTAGTTGTCCCATACTTGCATTACCTGATTTTTCTAATTCTTTTGTTGTTGAATGTGATGCCTTAGGTGGAGGAGTAGGGGCTGTCCTAAAGAAAGGAAAACACCCTATAGCCCTTGAGAGTATAAATTTGTATCCTAATGAAAATATTTATTCCATATATGACAAATATGTGCCGGCCATGATTCATGCCTTGGCCAAATTTCGACAATACTTGGTAGGAAACAAGTTTGTGGTGAAAACTGACCACAAGGATCTAAATGAAAGGAAACAAAAGTGGCTAAGAAAGATCCAATGTTATGATTTTGATATTGAATATGTGAAAGAAAATAATAACATTGTAGAATATTCTTTATATCTAATACCTTCCTTGTCTCTCATGGACATTTCTAAAAATTATAAGTACATGCTACTAGTTGAATATGCCAAAGATAAGTTTGTTTGTGATGTATTAGATGGACTTATGGGAGATGATAACTGCAAAATTTTGAATGGGATGATATAATATAAGGAAATAATTTATTTGGTTTGATATTCATATCTTAAATACAAATTTTTGTAGGAAGCGCATGATTCCCCACTAGCAGGCCATCCGAGGATCTTCAAAACCTATAGGAAACTAATGCAAACGTTCTATTGGAAGGGAATGAAGGAAGATGTTCAGAAGTATGTGAATGGATGTAATGTATGTCAAAACAAATCAGGACTCACATTCCCAGCTGGCTTATTACAACCATTTCCCATTCCATAGCAAAAATGGGACATTATATCAATGGATTTCATCACCGGTTTGCCCAAATCTTTGGCAAAGTATTGCATATATGTGGTAGTGGATAGATTGAATAAGTTTTCTCATTTATTTTCTGTTGCATCCTCTTTTAGTGCTGCACAATTGGATAACCATTTTTTCAAAGAAATCTTCAGATTCCATGCAGTCCCCAAGAGCATTGTGAGTGATAGAGATGGTAGATTCATGAGTGCTTTTTGGCAAGAAATTTTCAGATTGGTGGGAACTCAGTTTACTCCAAGTACAAACTACCATCCCCAAACTTATGGAAAAATAGAGAGGGTGAATAAATGGTTGGAAGGGTACCTCCCAAGCTATGTGGGAGAACAAAAAAAAGCTTGGATGAAATGGCTATACTTGGGTGAGTTTTGCTACAACACCACCTTTCACATGTCAATAGGGATGTATCCTTTCAAAGAATTATATTTTTATGATGCACTTATATTTTTTGATATTATATTTGGTGATAACATAGCTCAAAAATCTAAATATTGGGTGAAAGAAAGCCAAGAAATTTTAAATCTTTTAAAAGACAATTTCCAGGTTGTCAAAAATCAGCAAAAACAATATGCAGATAAACACAGAGAGGAAAAGATATTCCATATTGATGACTTAGTCTATTTGAGGTTGCATCCATACAAACAAACATCTCTCAAAAGTAATGTAGCAGAAAAGGTAAAGCCAAGACATTATGGGCCCTACAAGGTAATCCGGAAGATTGGAGAAGTAGCATATGAGTTGGAACTTTCGAAAGGGAGTAAAATTCATAACGTATTTCATGTTTCTTATCTCAAAAAATATATTGGTCAGAAAATTGTCATTTTAGATACATTCCCTCCTTTGGATGATGAAGGACAGCTCACACTTATTCCGGAAAATGTTTTCAAGACAAGGGAGAGAAGATTGAGGAGTAGAACAATCATAGAATACTTGGTGTAATGGAAGGATCTACCAAGTGAAGATGCCACATGGGAAGAGGAGAATACTTTGTAGCATCTAAATTTGAAATTGCTTGAGGAAAATCAGTATTGGGTGGGGAGGACTGTAATGTCCCCATTCAAATAATTGCATAGAAGGAAAATTCCATCAATCCTACTAGTTTCCTAGGTTGGATGGAATCATTGGGAAGTTAATAAGGGAAATAATAAATGGTGTTTAGACATTATAAATAATAAATATTTATTTAATGGATTTGATTAAATGAATTCAAGAGAAAAATTAAATGGCTATGGAGAATGGAGACACATGGAGATTATGGGTCCCACTCAAGCTAGAATTCCTATGTTAAATGACATCCTCCTTTTGCAATCTCGAATATATGGGAAGACTAATTTTTTTTGAATGGATTATAAGGTTAACATACTTATCCATATACTTCATAGGTCGTATTTAGGGTGAATTGTAACTTACATGGAAATAGGAAGAGGCAAATGGGAGTTTCATGGACACTTGGCTAGATTCCCCTTACATTTATGACATCTATGACACCAATGATGGAGATTTTATGACAATTATGAAAAAATTTAGATATGAAGGCTGAAATCTAAAATATCTGACATTTCAGGTTTGAATAGATCATCTTAGAGGGAATTCATGGGAGTTGGATAAGTACAAGAGGATTCTACTCGACTTTGGGAGAAGAGGGAAGGTGAAGAGAGAGGCCACATGGCATAGCATGCGAAGCAACACCAATTTGACTTGGATTTGATTTATGGATGGATTTGGAACCTTAGCATACCGATAATTTTTATAAAATGCATGGAACAACCATGAGAAGTGACTTTTAATCATTTGTGAAAATTGTTATTGTGAAGAGAGAGAGAGCTAGTGGATGACTAGTTCATGCCTTGGCGAATTTCGAGGGTGAAAAATCATCATCCTATTTGATGTTTGGAGAGGCTACTCAGGTATTTAAAGGAGATTCAATGGATTCATAAGTTACAATTTAAATATACAATATATCTTGGACATATCAAGTTCATATTATTCTTCCTTTCGTCTCAAGTTTTCTCACCGTATTTAAGCTCTATGGAGTGAGGCGCATTTGGTGAGATATTCATGTCTTTGAGGGAAATTATACTGCTCCATTATTTTTTATTTTGATTTAAATTATGTTCTTTTCAATTTCAAAAATCTCTCAAGTCAAAAGGCCAAGAAATATCATGTATTATTGTTCAACAATGAAGAAACAGTGCCATTTTCCCAGTACCTTGTTGTAAACTCCTGTAATCTTGATGGATTTGAATCGATGTATAAAATATTGATTATTTATAAATGAATGTACTATAATTAAAGTATATAATGGGTTTCATGTTTATTAACTAATAAGTTTTGGTCATTGGGTCTAATTTCATACGAATTGGAGAAAACTACACCTCGTTTCCCCAACGGTCCAAACCTAGTTATTTATATATGATTGAAAGAAGTGATAAAAGCCATGGGAGGCCATTTGGTTATGCATATGAGTCTCTGAAAATTTATTCTACACATCCTGTTTTAAATTTAAGAATTCGAGTCAGTTTCTTCACATTTGGGAAGCCATTTCTAGCACTTACTGCAGCAAGGATTTGAGCCCAAAATTGCCAGTAAAATCCTCTATCTTGTTCAGAATTTAATATAGACTTTTAAAAGTGATTGGAGGGCCATAATACATCCTTGAACATAATAATTAATTTATTATATCATTCATAAACATTATTTGAAGAGTTGGGAGCAATTGATCTGATTTGGAGACCAAGACACTGAAACTAGTCAAGAGCCTAAATTGGGGAAAAAAAGGAAAATTGAGCATTTTGGTAAAAATTTAAAAAAAGGGACATTACAGAAATAGTAACAAGACCAAAGAACAATTCAATGGTATCCTCAAAATGGATCTATAAAACAAATCATTCAACATATGAAAATATATATAAGTACAAGGAAATATTCGTAGCTCACAGGATCTCCTAGAAGGAATGAATCGACTATGAGGAGAACTTTGCACCAGTAGCTAGGTACACCTCAATTAGAACTATTCTTTACTTGACACCCAAAATGAAATGTAAGTTATAGTATATGGAATTAAATACAACCTTCCTAACTGGATCGATTGAAGAAAAATTATATATCAAACAATCGCAAGGTTTTTAGACAGATGATCATAAATCTCATGTATGCAAACTCAAGAAGGAATTTTATGGGTTAAAGCAAGCACATAGAGCATGGTATGGAAGAATTGGTGGATTCATGATGAGTTTGCACTTTACCAAGAGTAAAGAAGTTTCCAATATTTACTATAAAGTTTAGGGTAATAAACTTATGATATTACTACTATATGTAGATGCTCTATTCTTGAAAGGTGAAGATAATCCCATCAACGAATGTAAGAATAATATCGCTGCAAAATTTGATATGAAAGACCTTGGAATGATGCACTATTTTTTAGGTCTTGAAGTATGGTGGTATCTAGATGAGGTTTTCCTAAATCAAGGAAAATATACAATAGAAATACTAAAGATATTTTGGATGATGGATTCCAAGGCTATGACTACCTTGATGACAACAAATTTGAAGCTATTGAATGATGAATCTTCAAAAATGATAGATGCCACCTTATATAGACAAATTATGGGTTCTCTAATGTAATTAACCAATACAATACCAAATATATATTTTGTTATAAAATATCTTCAATATATGGTGAATCCAAAACATACTCACCTAGTAGGAGAAAAACATATGACGAAGTACCTAAAGGGGACTTTAGACTGTGGTCTCAAATATGCATCAAATGGCAAGATCTGATTACATGGATTTACAGATTCAGATTGGGAAGAATGTCAAAGATAGAAATATCACTTCAGGATATTTTTTTGGTTTGGGATAAGGCATTATCTCATGATTCAGTAGAAATAAATTCAATATTGCACTTAGCATGACAGAAGCTAAATACATTGTTGCATGCTTAGATTGTAGAAAAGCAGTATGGCTTCATAAGATGTTGACATGATTAGTTGATGCAGTGATAGATGTGACTGATATCGATTGCGATAATCAAATTTTAATCAAGATGGTATAAAACCCAGTGTTTCATGATAATTCGAAACATATCAAAGTTAGATATCATTACATTTGGTATATGGTACAAAAGGGACCTATAAAGCTCAAGTATGTTCCTATAGAGGAATACGTGTCAAATGTATTGAGTAATCCTCTGTCTCATGTAAAGTTTGAATACTTTAGAGACAAGGTTAGTCATTAGAGGAAATTTGGGGTCTAAAATGGGCCTTATAAGAAAACGTGCCAAAATAAGTTTTTGTGAGTTGGAATTCAAGAACCAATAGAATTT